>JAVCKV010387805.1:0-12975 GCA_032274145.1 Herpochondria borealis | reverse complement strand
GTCCATGGATTGAAAGTCGTAATGCATCTTGATCTTGCTGGAGCGCTGTGAGAGCTCGGCTTTGAATGCAGAACGGGTGTTGGGGCGATGCTTGACAAAGATACGACGGGTAGGTTCGGTTTCTTCCTCATCGTCTTCAGTCGGAAGGACGTAAGTGCGACGGCGGAGGTTGCTACCTTCTGCATCAGTAGAAGAGGTCGACGCAGAAACACCAGTTGCAAAGAGCGAAGCGATAAGGAGAGCGGAGGTTGAGAATTTCATGGTATTGTTTTTGATTTTGGCTTGAACTTGGATTGAAATTGTGAGCACTTGAATTTCAATTAGCGTTTCCAGATTGGAAGTCATACAGGGTGCACCTTCGTTGCGGGACTCAAGGCATTGGCCGATATTGCTACCCCTGTGTGCTGATACGCGGTAGGCTCATCCAAAAGAAACATACCGTACGAAAATGTGACCGTAGGAGGCTCAAACATGGGTTGTGTATCTTGGAACTCTTGTTGAACTCACGACTGACTCGCCACACCATCTCATTTGGTCAGGGAATGATTCGTGGATGATGGATGATATGTTAGGAAAACAATGTCATTTGTGCCCATGAAAGAGGAGTGAAGCTGTGAACTCATTCTCATAGTTCACTTCGTGGAATCGCGACCAGACTTCGGCGGTTGGAGTCACATGTATCAAGAAAGGCGCTGCTACAAGATCAAGAGACATGAATGAGAGCCATCAGTGTCTGCCACGTGTTTTAGCCATTCTGTGTGGCGATACATGCTAAGAAAGGCCAACTCATAGCTCAAGATATGAGAGTGGCATTAGCTGGAGCACGATCGTTGACAGTGTTTATTTTGACACGTACAGGAGCTCCAGAGGAAGAGTTTGGGTCGTTTCTCCGACGAACGGCGGCAGCTGATTCATTCTCGGTCGGGTGCGATGGTGCTAATTTGGACATAGTCTTACAGTACAGGTGGCCTGCGAAAAATAACTTGGAACGGATTCCGCGTCAACAATGACCGAGGATCCAGGGCGAAACACGAAGCTTGTGGAGTGCTATGTGAGATTGTTGCGGTGGATGGCCTTGTATCGCACCTGCTCCATGATACTCCAGAACTAGACTACTGAAACTTCTTTAGATGCATACCCAAGGGTAGAGTATGATAATGTCATCATTCGAGTGCTCTGTCTATCCTGCAGACGAGTCCATAGTCTACATAGTTGTAGGAGAAGGTAGCATTGTTTTCTAGATATGAGAGCGTTATGAAGGGGGTGGCTGGCCGTTGAATTTAATGTGGCTATGGTCAAGTTCAAATTCACCGAATCCCATAATTAACGTTGCACATTCATAGCTGTATAAATATAGATGCTCGAAGGCGCCAAAAGTGAAGAAAGTAGAGGGTGATTGGCTGTTATCCAAAACTTCAGTCACGAAGCACTTTGGTATTCAAAATTTCAAAGTATCCGATGCACATAGGGTATCATTTTTCTGGCGAAAGGATGAATGTGTTACGGGCATCCGTTACCCCTACTTCCGGCCTGTGTTGGAGCAATACCCCGCATGCATTCCCAGAAAGAGCCAGCAAGCCTCATTCTTACTCAGAACTCACGATAACCATCCATGGGTGAGGATAACGACAACAAGGACAGCAGCATTGCTCTCTCTGACAGCGTGTCTCGGAGCATGTCGAACGAATCTACACCTGACGATGAGTCGTCGCCGGTCAAGGTTGCACCAGAGCCAGAGGCCGTCGCTGACACGACTGCTGCCGTAGTGAAGGGGCCTTCAGATGAATTTTTTGATGCCACGGAAGAAGCGGCTGATACCGAAGAGAAGCCAGTAGCCGAGCCTGCAGGCGAGCCCGAACCGGTTGTTGTGTCCGACACTGACCCTGTAGCTGAGCCCGAAACTGTGTCGGCATCAGAACCAACGGTGACAGAGCCGGAATCTGAGCCGGCGGAGGTGACAGAACCGGAGCCCGCTCCTGTAGCTGAACCTGAGCCAGTTGCTGTGCCAGAACCCGAGCCAGTTGCTGCGCCGGAGCCAGAACCAGTTGAAGAGGCTGCACCAGAACCAGTTGAAGAAGCTGCACCAGAGCCTGAACCAGAACCAGTTGAAGAGGCTGCGCCAGAGCCAGAACCAGTGGAGGAAGATGTTGAAGAGGCTGCACCAGAGCCTGAACCAGAGCCAGTTGAAGAATCTGCGCCTGAACCAGTTGAAGAGGCTGCACCAAAGCCTGAACCGGAACCAGTTGAAGAATCGGCGCCTGAACCAGTTGAAGAGGCTGCACCAGAGCCTGAATCGGAACCAGTTGAAGAATCGGCGCCTGAACCAGTCGAAGAGCCTGCAACTGAGCCTGAACCGGAACCAGTTGAAGAAGCTGCACCTGAACCAGTCGAAGAGCCTGCACCTGAGCCTGAACCGGAACCAATTGAAGAAGCTTCACCCGAACCTGAACCCGAGCCAGTTGAAGAAGCTGCTGCTGCTGCACCGGAGCCTGAACCAGCACCAGTTGAAGAGGCGGCACCCGAGCCTGAACCAGCACCAGTTGCTGTACCCGAGCCTGAACCTGAGCCAGTCGAAGCTCCTGAGCCCGAGCCCACTCCGGTTGCTGCACCAGTGGTTGAACAAGAACCCGAGGCAGAGGATGAGCATCCCAACCTTGAGGTATCCCCAACCGACGAGCGCGTCGTGGAGGAAATGAGGGCTCAAAAAGCTCGTATTGAGCAGAGGAGAATCGAGGAAGAAAACTTGGCCAAATTAGAAGTGGAGCGCAAGCAACACGAGAAAGAAGAGGAAGAGCGCAAGAAAATTGTCGAAGAAGCCAAGGCGAGAGTAGTCGCCGAGGCTGAGAAGGCTGCGGCGAAGGACGAGATCCCTCTCGATGAAGCCACCGCGGACATTGAAGCAGTTGTCCCGACAGAGCCTGCCTCAGACGCCACCCCAGATCCTGCGGCTGACTCTTCAGGAGAAGTTAAAGCTCCAGAAACCACCTCGAAAGGCTTGAAAGACTTGGAAGCTGCAGTTGAAGCGAAGGCTCAGCAGCAAGCGGCAGTTGATTGTGGGTGCATCATTTTGTAGTTGGCGGCATGCATCCGCGTTATCTTTGTTGTTGTGTATTTGTGGAGCACTAGGTGTAATCATGCTCCTATACTTTAAATTTTATATAGAGAGAGTCTTGGAACGAAACGAAGCATTTCTGGCTGCTAGATATAAGATGGATATGGACTACTGGGGCAGGTAGGAATCGACTACATGTACTCCGTACTAGCCATGAGCACGCATAGTAGTCCATCCATGGATATCTATCTGGGTCATAGCAAAACGCGAAGCGGTCGCGAAGCGGTCATCATAGCCGGTGATGCAACCGCGCGTAACAATTTCGATCTAGCTAGTACATGTATCTTGCATCGTCTTCGCATCAAATCACCACACGACACACTTCACCACTTAGCATAAACGAAGAACAAACTCAATGGCTTCCGCGGCAGACTCTAGTGCTGTGGACGAGGCACCCAACGAGAAACATGAATGGCCAACAGCTGAGGATCGAATTGTCGATGCGACAGAGACTGTGACGAAGGGGGAAACTGGCCTGAAGGATGATGAAACCAAGGAACGAAAGAGGAACAAGTATTCACCCTTCGTGTTTTTTGTGATCAACGGCTTCGCAACTGTGGTGGTCTTCGCGTTTCACTTGATATCATTAGAAAGTCTGCTGAGTATCGGCCTGAGTGTCGGATTGACTGTTTACACCTACAACGTAACAGAGGAAAACGCCAGCTGGGATGGCGGCATTATGGATTGGATTCTCCTCTCCTTTGCAATTGTTACCCCAATGTCGTCCTCCATCGGCATGGCTTATACGAGACGAGAGAATGCACTTCAACACATGGTTACAATACGGTCACTGTTCTTTGGCCTCTACCAGGGACATTCCACATGGGACTGGGGCACTAAGCCCGTCACTGGCAGAGCCAAGTCAAGTGTGGACTGGCTAACTCATTCGGATTCTGTCTTGAAGGATATTTTTGGTATCGCTGATGATCTCACGCGCTACTTGACATTGCCCTCCACCACTCGAGCTCGACACCGCGTCCTTCCGTTTGCCAGGAGACAGGCCGTCGACATGAAGATCCTGTCCGACAAACTTATCAAGACCCTACAAACACGTATGAATAGGATTTCATTGCACTGCGAAATTCTCAAGATGGAGGGCCTTCCTGGCAACGAAGCAGCTCGCATGCGACAGTGGGAGCGAGATATTGTGGATCGGGTTGAACGTCTCCAGGTCATTAAGGAGTATCGTACACCACAAGCCCTAAGAAGTCTCTGTCGCATCTTTACAGTGTTGCTCCCGCCCTACTATGCACCGTTCTACGCTCAAATGGCCCGTGATTTGGATTCTCTGGCAATGGGTATTGTCTTCTCGATTCTCACGTCCTTGATTCTGACGGCCCTGTTTGAGAGCCTGGTGACACTGGAAGATCCCTTTGTAGCTCGTGTGACGCTCGACGGCATTGACGTTCCTCGAGAACTACAAGAAGCTCAACAGGATAGATTGTTGAATCAGCGAAACAACGTCTACTTCCCAAACAACGAGAAGCCATTCAAAGCCCACTCGAGCCCGTCGGAAGGCGCACTTCCACGTCTCCTTCGTGATTCATAGCACTGAAATCTGTTCTTCGTCGGGTCCGACCAAAATAGCCACGAAGAGTACCAAATAGTAGCACATGAAACTACATTTAGCTAGAGACGATGTGTCCTCCTACAGCACCAGAATTTCTGTAAACATGTTCTGATCCGCAACCAGCAATTGTTCTCCACCACCCCCGGCTTGCTCCACTACATCGTTGATGACGCTAAGATCCGCCTTCAGGTGGCCATCTCCCTCGTCGCGATAGATCATATGGACAAATCGATATCCAACATTCACGTCGTGGAAATCATACACTTTTTGGGCGTAGACCGAGTTAGCATCTGCGTTTGACGTTCCCGAGAGACTCACGAGAATTTGATCGACGTTGATACAGGCTCGAACCGATGCTGCATCATTCATCTCATGGGGCCAAAACCCGTTGTTCAGGCGAATCATTTGCTTTGCCTCTTCAGCCAAGATCGGTGATTCAAGGTCCAGCGTATGGCGAGCTGTCCATACTCGCTTGAAGAACGGGTGGTCGGGATTCTCAATATCCAGCTTGCAAAAGATGCGTTTGGGTACGATCCTTCCAGATGGATCTTCTTCGAAGGCCTGTGTCTGCACCGTCGCTCGTTGACGAATACTATTGGCCAAGGTATTCAGCGAGTTCGCAGCATTCACGTCGCTGGATGTTTCCGTTTCGCGGACTGGCTGAAGCCCGTAATTTTTTGGTCTCTTGTTGCTGCGACGCACGGTTTTCCCCTTTCGACGCCGTCTTTGATTTTGAGTTTTGCGAAGCATGTGATCTGCCTGCGCTTCGTCTATGCTCGCGACTATGTTCATGGAGCAATCCATAATTTCCCCGCCAATCGTTGAGTGCAACCGATTTGCTATTCGAAACTCCAGAACAGGGCAGGGATAGTTCCTCTGAGCCTGCTCTTCGTCATCGCTTTGCCCTGATCTGACGCTTCCGTTTTCGTCATCCAACAACCTTGAGCCATCTGGTGATAGGACCCCAGTACCATATCGCACGACAACGGCATCGCTGAACGTGACTTGTGCATGACTTCTAATTCTTGCGACCTTTCCAAACATAATAGCTCCACAAAAGCTAGCAAAGAGAATGCCGACAAACGATTCAAGGACGCAAACAATCTCGACTCCCATGCAAGCTACTTGGTCGGGATGGACAGAGGATGTTGAAGGATACACCAATCCATACCCCTGCGAAGCGAACTTTGTCAGAATGGACGAATGCGGTATTTGAAGTCACCCTAGCTTTCCACGAACTTACCACAGTGCTAAACGATGTCCAACTCAAAGCGTAAGCATCCCCAAAGTCTCGCCAAACAGTTGCGCCAGTGTAGTTCGAAAAGTTTTCCCCGTTGACATGAATGCATTCTGGTTTGTATTGTCCCATCCAAAGGATCAGTAAACCAAACGCCAGTGTCAGGCTAAAGAACCCAATTGCAGCAGAAAAGAACACCGCAGAAAAGGATCGTCGAAAAGTCCAATGCAAGTACTTTGTCACTAGTGAGTTTGGCGCAAACCCGCAAATGGAGCAACCGTCGTCTTCTGCTCCGGCATCGTCGTAGATGCCTCGGTTCGATGGATTAATACCCACAAGTCTCAACGTTCTGCTTGCCAGCGAATTGCTGGGTCGTGCTGCGTTCAGTCGGAACTGAGTTGTTGTTTCAAAGTGGCTGGACTGGGGACGGCGTCGCCCACTACTACTTCTCTTGCTGTCGTCGTCGTCCTCCAGTGGCATCTCATCGTCACTTGACACATCAGGGAGAACGTATTCTGTTTTGTGTGCTGCTCGTACGTTCATACGACCGTGCTGTGATAACGTGACACTCTCTGCTTCCTTCTCATCCTTCGGATCGACGCTATCATGTCGTGATGAAGTCAGATCAGCCATCGCCGGCCACCTCCCAATGTTGAAGAACCGCGCCATGTGCTGGTTTCTACGCTCCAGCTTTCCCATCGGTTTGCTTTCAGACTCTGGACGGATCTATTCGTATCGAAGAGAAGAGGTGAGAAAGGTCACGCATGCATTGTAAAGTCACGGTTCCACAACAGTCGATGGAAGCCGTTGAGTTACTGCTTCCATCGCACTTGACTTCTTATAGTACTCTACTACACTACACATACCTGTGCATAGTGCTCTCGGCCACTCTCTTCCTTTCCAGTAGCAATGTCTAGGGCTCTGCTCACTCGAGCAGCTTTGCCTCGTTTTCTTCGGGTCAGATTTGACTTGGACGAATTCGAATTGTTGTTGCTCAAGTTGGGAAGGGAAGCTTGGCGCATCAAGGAAGCAGAGCGTTCGCGACGCTCACTTGCTCCACGCTCACTTCCACCTCGTTCCATAGATTCATCACTATTCTTGCTTGAGGATGACGAGGAGGAGTCCATGTTTTGGCTTGACATGATTGGCTGTCGATGGAACAATCGAGGCGACTGAGAAGAAACCCCTTGAGCGACTCTACGGAAGACTCACGATACAGTTGGGACAACGCCAGATCACTTCAAGGTGAGTTCCAGCAGCAATGAAGATGGCTTCTTGTTCTGCGGTCCTTGGTCACCGCGATGCTACAAGAGCACAAGGAACGACTGTTTGTTTTGCCAACAGAGGGAGTGTGACAACTCTCTCTTCTTTCGTTGTCGTGTGTGTCGTGTATCACTGGGGCGGAGGCATTTTCAGTCTCGGATGCCGTTGATTAGCCGTTTTGCGCTTCTCATGTTGTGCCACGAGCCAAAGAAGTGGTTGCACACGACTTGGGCTGGACTGACGCGAAGACATAGTTCCCACAATCAAGACCTCGCCGCCTCTCACTCACAAAGTCCCGTGATATATCCGACACCGCTGTACTGAAGTAGTAATAATTCAATCTTTAGTTAGTAAACAAATTATCCCCGTCTAGTGATATGTATGTAGTAACTTGCATTGACATGCTTCCCAGGGTAACGGTAGCTGGCAACAATTATGTTCACCGCATCATAGTGGCGGTGTAGTGTGTGCTGGTGTTTTTTTTGGAGGTATAGAAGAATCTAACAATACACTCTCACAGATTTTCTTTCGTACACGAAATCACCCTCAACGACGGCTTCACATGTGAGGGTGATAGTTTGGATGACCATTCGCTTGTTGATGGTCATAGTAGCCGGTTCCTACATCAAAGTAGGGTTGCCTCATGTTGGCTTGTGCAACATGTTGGCCTTGGTGGGGGCTTCCTCCGTAGATCTGAGGAGCCTGATGGTGTCCTGGCGACATGCCAGGGTAGCCCATAACACCTTGCTGCTGATGCTGCTGGTGTTGTGGCTGGTGGTTTTGCTGATGCTGTTGCTGTTGATGCTGTTGTTGTTGCTGATGCTGCTGTTGTCCTTGGTGTTGGTGCTTGCGATGGTGGTGGTGGCCCTTGTGCTGACTGTACAGCTCTTCGGGAGACCCCATGGCGGTAAGGGTAAAATTGGGAAATCGACGGCAAATCTTTGCCATGATTCTCCTGCCGCCGGCGGTGTTGCGCATGCCACCATTGCGTTGGCCATGAGGGGTGCCAGGCTGCGATGAGATCAAGTGAGGTCGCATGGCTTCGACCAGACGGATCGCCTGTGTATGGGTAGCAACGGACAGTGCTCGTTGCACAACGTAGTTTCCAAAGGGGTCCATCATCAGCTCCCTGATGCGTTCAGGGTCGCTTAACTCTTGTAAATACATTTCTTTGACTCTATCGGTGCATCGCTCTAAACATTTCTCCATGACGTTGGAAGAGAACTTCTGTATGGCTAATAAACAAACTTTTCCAGTGACGCTTTCGCAAACTGCGTGCACGTCTTCGTCACCGCACACATCGAGAACGTATTGGACGACGTAGTTTCCATATGCGTCCTGCATGAGTTCGAGAGATTTCTCGACGATGCGGCGAACAAGGTGAGAGCGAGCCTCGCTTGGCGGAGAGTCAAGGCAGCGCTGAATCACGCAGCACCCGTGTCGATGACGTGCGACGTCGCCAACACTGGCAGCAACAGCATCAAAGACAAACCGGGAATGCTGGTGTCCAAGCTTGAGGAGAATGCGTTGGATGACATGGTTGCCGTGACTGTCAATGCATAAGCGCGCAGCCGCAGGGCTGAGAGCGCTCGTGAGAATGTCCGCGGCGGACCCGTCAGCAGCATCTCTGGTGCTGGGGTTCTGTGCGTCATCTGAGGCACACAGCTCAACCACCTTCTGAACGCTCCTGGTACCGTGAAGATTGAGACTGGCGTTCACGAGTCTGGCGCTGACACTCTTAATTAGTACAATGCGCTCTTCAGCGGTGATCTTTTCCAAGATCTTCTGGAAGAGGTAGTTCCCAAACGGATCTACCATGGCTTCTCCCCAGAAGGAAATACCTTCGTTGAGAATGAGGGTGGCTGCCATTGCACCTTCTTCATCCAGAGCTTGCTGGAGCAAACGGCAACCGACTTGATCACGCGAAAGGCGGCGAACGTGACCAAGTAAGGCGTCCAGCGGAGGGCGTTGCGGCGCAGAGTAGAGGGAGGCGATCGCATCAGAACCGTTTGCTCCCATGTTCGGCGAACTTCGATTCCCGCTTTCATTTCCTCCGTTGGTGTTCAAGTAGTCGCCACAATTGACACCGCCACGATCAACGGAGTACTGATTGTTGTTGATCTGGTCAGAAGAGTTCCTTGAGTATTGTTGCGGTGGCACATTCCACTGGCCACCCTTGTTGGAATCAAGAGAGGAGCCAGACTGTTGCGGCGCCATCGTAGGGGTGGGAAGTACCATCATCGGAGGGGCGCCTCCAGGGCCTCCAGGATCTCCAGCTGCAGGAAGGTGGGCATTTGTAGGAAGGACATACGTTTGAGCCCCGCCCGGTATCTGCACCATCTGTACCGCTTGCAACATCTGCCCACGGCCATCTGGAGTAGGAACTGCCATGTACAGTACTTGAGGAGGAGGAGCAGCAACCTGTGGTGGAGGCTGCTGTGGGGGCTGTAACATGTACTGAGGATCCATGGCAGCCTGGTTCATCTGCAAGGTATGGTTCGGATTTGGCATCGGCATCTGATGCATAGCTGGGTTGTTAACATCGGGCATCATTCCTGGCCCTGATGGATGCAACATCGCCTGTCCTCCCATCCCAACCAACTGACCGTGGGCATTCACTCCCTGTGGCGGGTTCAGAGTATTGCGACCATGAAAGGCCTGGATTGTATTGGGGTTGCGATCACCACTGGCGTTGTTACCAAAGAGAGCGGCGGACGGTGACGCTGATCTACTAGAAGCAGATGTCCCGGTCACAGAAGGGGAATCGATCTTTCTTCTTCCCCCGTGTCCATCATCGCCCTTTGGGGGAGCCATCGATGCTCCAGGTGCACGAACCTGCTCATTCCATCCATTTAGTCGATGGTTGTTGTTCGGAGCGGCACTCTGGTTCTCATTTAATGTCTGTTGGAGTTGCAACACCTCCTGTCCGAGTGTCTGAGAGGGACTTTGAGAAAGAAAGAGCTCGATGCTCTCCTTTCGCACAGGAGTCGTTGGCTCTTGCAGGTCATTCATATCCGTACCAAACAAGAGATTCTGTCTCGATGGCACTCTCTGACCATTGCTAAACGTACTTGTGCCAGCGCTCGGGGGAGCTTGATTGCTGGCACTTCCATTCGAAGCATAGGCTGGTCTTCCAGCTGGGAGGGGCGCAGCCCCCCAGTCAACACCAGAAGGTTCGTAGCCCCCACCAAGGTTGACCCCAGAAAGGGCATCTCCCAGAGAGCCAATCATTTCCTCTTCTTTCCGTGAGTCGTACGATGTCCTTCCATTGTCCGAACCTCCTGTTGCAGAAGACATCATGCAGTGATGGCCAAGCCTCTTTTATGCGCGTAGTTCCAGTATATGTAGTATGAATGACTCAATGGTTACACGTGCATCGAAGTGGGGGGTGTTGGTAAGAAGTAAGGAGAGGGGCTACAAGTGACAACAACCAGAAGCCGTGAATGACAGTCAGGAACGATGATGAACGGCGCTCGAGCTTTCACCGTGTAATGACAGCTACAAACTCTTGCGACCACTCGTTATGGCTGCGAGACAGGCACGGATGCTGACGTAGAACTTTCTGATTTGTCCTCGAAACTGGGGGCTTGTACCACGTCCACGGGACTGTACGAGAAAAGTGAAGTACTGAAAATGATGGGGTTTTCAACCAATTCGACCCTTTCAAGCAAGGCAGCTATCGACAACGTTTAATGATTGACAAGGAGAGCTGATGTCTGCAGCTCAATGTCCTTCAATGCTTTCTTTGAGCCTCAAAATCAATCTGATTGATGGCAACAAGAACAGGAGCGTCACGGGGGGAGTTTCAGTGATATCGGTGACGGTTACAGCCACCAATCAGTATTCAATTACATACGTATATGTAGATGTTTTATGAATATTTTTTGGGGTCCAATCGTTTCTCATCGGGGGGTGATTGGTCGCTTGTCCCTTTGATTCCTACATTTCCGGGAATGAAATATCAGATTCCAGATTCTGGAGGAAAAACAGCCGTTTGTTGGGCCCGCGCTAATTTTTTAGACAAACATAAACGACCACTTTTTCACTCTCGTTCGAACCGATGCACATCAACGGGCTCGTTGTTGCTGCACAAAGGTTCAAGAAGAGGTGTGCTACAGGAAGAGAACAATCCAAGCAATTGAACTAATTCACCTAATCTCGTTGTAGACGATGCCTTTCCCTCCGCAGTCAGTGCAAAAGACGAGGGCTCGTCGAGTCTTTGGAGAATTCGTTGTTGAAGACGCCATCCAGGAAAACTCAAGTTTGGCCTCCGCCAGCCTCTGCTATTCGCCGTCTCCTGATATATCACTACAATCTGAACTCCAGGAGCCTCTGAAGGATGTACCCCTAGATGATGACCCACCCAAGACTATTGGTATCTCTGCCAGGTCGTCCTCGGCTTCTGCTTCCACTATCTCCTCCCACAAGGAAAACAGCTCGTTGAGTTCAAGAAACAGACGCGTGGTGACGTCTATTCCCAAGAAAGTCCCAGTCATCAGACCTGTTGCGTCCAGACCAGTTGTGATTATCCGGAAACAGAGGAGTGCGAAACGTCGTGATCTGGTGAAGCAGACACAAAAGAACATCACCAACGCTACGATCAGTGTCAACCAATCGTTGAACGCCGCACGTGTGGCCCGAAAGATCAACTTTGAGCAGAAGTCGAAAGACAGCGCCAAGGTTCGAGACCACTGGAAAGAAGAGAAAGAAGAAGCCACTCAGCACAACGCTGAAGCTGAGAAGATTCGCCACGGGTTGCTGAACCTCCAGCGTCAGCTTTCGTCCAAGTTTCAACGAGCTCGTGCACAAGCTGAGGCGTCCGAGAAGGATGCGCGTCTCAAGGCGCTGACAAACGAGTGTGATTTCAACTCACAAGTCTATCAAGATCAGCAGAGGAAGTTGAAAGAAGAGCGGGATCGGAAGCGAAGAGAATCGACGCAGGTTCGCGCTGAGCTTCGAGTGAATCATCGCAACGGAGAGGAGAAACTGCAGCTGATTCGTGACGAAGAGGATCAGGCTCTCCTACAAGAGCGAGCTGAAGGCTACAAGGCGTCTCATCACTTTAAGAAGAAGTCTGCTGAGCGCGCGCGCAAGAGTTTTGCCTTTCGAGGCGGTGATGCTACACGCATCCGTGCTTTGTACGACAACATGAAGGCGGAGGACCAACAGCGCGAGCATGAGAGCATTGAGTTGTCGCTAAGAGGCGCTGCTGATGCAGAAGCATACAGAAAGAAGTGTGAAGAGGAGCGTCGCAAGAGTCTGGCGTTTCGAAATAAAACTGGGCATGAGCAACGGAAGCGCATGGACGAGCTTCGCATGGACGAGCTTGCGAAGGAACAGGCCAGCATCAATCTCAACCTTGATGGGGCGCGTGATGCCGAGGCGTACCGCAAACAAATGGAGAAGGAGCGTCGTGAAAGTCTGGCGCAACGAAACAAAACTGGGAGCGAGCAACGGAAGCACATGGAAGAGCTTCACACGGAAGAGCTTGCGAAGGAACAGGCCAGCATTAATCTCAACCTTGATGGGGCGCGCGATGCCGAAGCCTATCGCAGAAAGATGGCGGAAGAACGCCGCGAGAGTCTTGCTAAGCGACACGCATACGCTAAGGACCAACGCGATCTACAATCAGACATGGACACGGAGGCGAGCAACAAAGGACACGAGAGCTACGAACTGAAATGGGCAGGAGAGAAGGATGCTGAAGCCTACAAGAAGCAACTGGAGAAAGAACGTCGGGAGGATCTCAACTTTCGGAACAAGGAGTCGGCAAAGTTCTCCAAGGTTATAAGT
>JAVCKV010387694.1:0-12976 GCA_032274145.1 Herpochondria borealis | reverse complement strand
GTATGGAATTTTTGATAAATAATTGAAGGTCACTTCGTTTTGACTCTTGACCCAATTCTCTGTTTCGTTGGAGGAATCGTCTTCAAGCCAACGGTAAGGATCAGCTATCGCTGTACCATGATAATTATCAATAACATTGTCTTTTTTTATATTTGGATAATTCACATTAATATTTTTAAAGTCTATTTTTTTAAAAGAATTACTAGTAGTCAAACCTGAGTTATTAGAATCATTTGAAATCCCACACCCAAATAGTGCCAAAATCAAAAGGCAAGGGGTAATAAAAATTATTTTTTTCATATAAGGGAAATTAACCTAGAATTGAATCAAAACATGGATTTATATCGTAATATTACTTTCAAGGAATTAGTAAAAAAAATGTTATAACTTATTCTTTACTCCTTCCTAAATATAATTTTCACCTATGGAATGCGAATTAAATAAATTCAGAATCTATTTAATTCGCATCTTGTAGGGATAAAATTATTCATTCCAAATTAATTCTATTAACGATTTGTATAATTATTTCGTTATAACAATGACATGATAATTAATCATTTCGTATTTTTGTTTAAAGCAAAGGTTGAAATATGCAATTTAAAAACTTTTTACATCTTCTTATTCTTTGTACTATTTTTATTTTACCGCAAATATCTGATGCTCAGAGAATTGCACAAAATAGACATGGGGAAAGAATTGTTATTTTTCCTAATGGAAAATGGGAATATTATGATGAGGAGAAGCCCTTACATCGAGCAGTCTTAAAAGAGAGTTTGAATAAAAATTCTTCTGTGGAAGAAAGTGAGGAAGTCTATGCTTCTAAAGGTGTTTCAGATACAGCACTTGATTATGAAATTCTTTTGGAAGAAGCGGAAGAAGCATTGGCCGTAGCAGAAGAAAAAGAATCAGATGCAAAATTTTCGAAATTATTATTGGTAGAAGAATTAGACGATAGGTTAAAGGATGTTTCTGTTCCTGAAAACCAAATATTGGAACTTAAAGGACAAATTAAATTGGCTACTCAAGTAGAAAAATTTGCAAAAAATGAACGAAAAGCTGCTGCAAAAAACTTAAAAAAAGTCAAGAAAAGAAAAGGCAAATTAGCATCTAATACAAAACCAAAAAAGGATAAAAACAACCAAAAGAAAAGTAAGAGTAAGAAAAGTGAAAAGGAGATAGAAGAAGAAGCATATATGCAATCTTTTAAAGATGATCCTACCTTTTTTGCAGCTTCAAAACGATTTAAAAAGTATAAAGTAGAGGAGGACGTTATGTATAATCCTCCTCCTGCAAATTGTAATATTTCTTTTGAAGGAATTGATGAATTTTTAGGGAAAAGAAGAAAAGATGTTGCAAGATCAGTTTTCTTTACACATACTTCGGATGATATGCGAAGGTATATGAAGACCGAAGATTATGTAAAATGTGAAGGTAGCCTGACTCAAATAAAAGGAGGCGTTTTATTATTAAATTTATTTATCTCTATTAAAACTACTGATGCAAAACGTGCATTTGGAGTAATTGGAAAAGGAGGATTAGTTAGTATAAAAATGTTAGATGGTTCTAAGATAACTCTAGCAAATAATAAAGCTGATGTTGGTCTTTTTGATCCGCTTACAGGTCGCCATACTTATACTGTTCAATACTTAATTAACTCAGGTCAGGAGAAGAAATTAAAAAATGGGGAAGTAGATATGATTCGAGTTATTTGGGAAACAGGTTACGAAGATTATGAAGTGTATAATATTGATTTCTTTAGAGATCAATTTAGATGCTTAAATCAGTAGTTGATGTGTATATGTTTTAAATGTGTATTAGGCAGTTTAAAATAATAAAATAACCATTATGACTTCATATTTTTCCGCTATACTTCGTTGAAAATACTCGCCATAGCTGTGCTATGTCTGCGTTTTTCGCCTCGTCTAGCAAAAAAATATTTCCTCATTATGTTCATTTTATTAATTTAAACTGCCTAAGTGTATATGTTTTTTCTATAACGGTGATTTTGTATCTTTGCGAAAACATATACACTTATACACATTAAAATATATACACATTTAAAGATATGAGTAAAATAGAAGAAGCGCATAAACGTGTTTTAGGATTACAATTACCTACCGACCCACGTTGGGTTAATTTAGCTGAAATGGATTTGGAAGAAATTTTGACTGACCATGCTTATTGTGAGCAAAAGGCAGCAACTTCTTGTATTTCACTCATCCAACAGTATCCCGAAAAAGAAAGAATGGTTAATGATTTGGCTCCTATTGTTACAGAAGAGTGGGGACATTTTCGTTTGGTTTTGGCTGAGTTGAAAAAACGTAATTTGAAATTGGGGAGGCAAAGGAAGGATGAATATGTGAATAAGTTAATGAAATTTCAAAAGAAGGATGGTTCTTGGGAGGATCGGTTGATGGATAAATTATTGATTTTTGCATTGATTGAAGCGAGGAGTTGTGAACGGTTCCGATTGTTGTCGCTTCATATTTCAGATGATAGTTTGAAGGATTTTTATCATATGTTTATGGTGGCTGAGGCGGAGCATTATAAAATGTTTATTAGTTTGGCTAAAGAGTATGCAGGAGAGGAGAAGGCAATGAAGAGATGGAAGGAGTATTTGGAATTTGAGGAAGGGATGTTGAAGACGTTAGAGGTGAGAGGCGATCGAATGCATTAGGCTGTATTATTATCGAACTTGTATTCCTTAACCGTCGGATGTAAATCCGACTCTCTCAATATGGAATTTGGATTCTAAAGCATTGATTATCAATATTTTAGAATCCATTTATTTTCGACCGAGAGAGTTATACCGTTCATTTCCAAATTTTACTCAAACATTTTGTATGTTTGATCCAGCAAGAGTAAATAGATTCCGTATTTTCTGATGCTATCAGCTTGGAACATTTTGCTCTTGCTTCTGTTGTTTTCTTTTAACTCTTTGAGTCATAGAAACCGGTGCGGTGTTCTGCTCATCTTGATATCTTCTAGCCCCTTTCGAAGTTTTTGAAGAAATCTTTTTAGTGTTTTGTTCTTTTGAACCTTTACTTTTTATCTTCTCTTTATTTTCTATATCTATCGTTGATTCAAATTTTTTTCTGCTTTTCAATATCCCATACATAACTCGTGTCAGCTTTGCCATAACTATTCCCATTGCAGAATAATGTGGTTTACCTTTCTTTCTTTGTTGCTGATAAATATTAGAAAAATAGGTTTCATTTAGAATTGCATTTTTTGCTGCCAGATACATGATTGCTCTGGCGCTGCTACTTCCCTCTTTTGACATTCCTACATAGATGTGTTTATCTCCACTCTGTTTTATAGTTGGATTTATTCCCCAAAAGGCAACTAAATTTTTCCCTTTTTCAAATCGACTCACCTGTCCTATCTCCATCAAATACCCCACAGCTGTATCTTCTCCAATTCCATTTATACTGGTCAATAAATCGATGTCCTCTTCCATGTGATTTTCTTTCTTTGCTAAATCTATGAGTCTTTTTTTTAACCCTCTAATCTTATTGGTCAACTGCTGAATATCTCGGGCTTGTTCGCTGATGGCGATGCTCGTATACTCATCTCCTTCTTTGCCTACCGATTCTTCTAATGCCAAATTAATCTCATTTAATTTGCTTTGAGTTAAGTACGGTATCTTTATAATCTCCTCATTATCAGCACTTAATATCGATTTTCTATTCGGATATTGGAGGAGTAATTCTAAAAGCCAGTTTCGATATTTATCTCCTTTCATGGATAATAATTCTGGCATTGTCGAGTAGAGTAACTTCTCTAAGGCATTTTTTGTTCGGGTACTTTGACTGACCAACCTCTGAATATACTTGTGCAAATTTTTCATATTAGAAAAAGTTGCTGTCGAATTTTCTGCTGTTTCTAAACGTTCAGGTGACAAACTTTTTTTTCCATAATTCTTTCTTAAAAATCCTGCTATTACTCGTGCGCTTACTCCATCCGTTATACTTCTTTCTCCATCTGCCTTTGTGCTATGATAAATCCGTTTAGGGTTAATTCTAAAAACTTCAAGTCCTAATGTTTTACTTTTTCTCCTCAATCCATTGTACCAATTATTTTCATAGCCTCCTGTACTTTCTACTCCTACCACTATTTTTTTCAACCCATGTTGTTGATTAAATCTTTTCAATAATTCATACAGTTTTTGATGACCTTCTCGATTATCATCCAACTGGAAATTGTTTTCTAAGCAATCTCCTGTTTCACTTTCTAAGGTAAAATCACACATCCCTTTACTCACATCTGAACCTAAAAATCCAATGCCTTTTTTTTTGTCTTTTTTTTGTGCCATAACAGCTTTTTTTTTAGTGAAAAAAATTGTTAAGCAAAACACATCCTTGTAAATACGGTATCCCTGTACCTTGCTATACCTCGTGCATAACGCTTAACGGGGAAGAATCTCTCTCTCGGTATCTCTGTACCTTGTCGGATAACCTCCTCTTTCCGTTAGTTAGCTATTTTTTTTTAATTTTATCTTTTATTAAAACAAACATACAAGTCGGATTTACATCCGACGACTAAGGAGATAACACACTAAATGGCTCTAAAAATAAAGCCACTTACAAATCATTGTAAGTGGCTTTATTTTTTACGATTCACCATTATTTGTTCACAGTTCATCGTTAATCGTTCACCGTTAAAAAAAACTAATCCTCATCAATAATCGCATCATCAATTAAAGGGTCACCATCGCCATCAGTATCAGTATATCCTTTAATATCTCCTTGAAATGGTTCTTTTTTAGTAGCGTCCTCTATTTGTTTTTGACGTTCTTCCGTATTTGCAAAAATATCATTGGATGGAGTTTCGGTAGCTGATTTTCCAGTACCACTATAATCACCATCAGCATATTTTTCAGCCTTCGACCAGAAGTCATCCTTATCATCCAATAAACTTTTGTCTAAATCTTCATATCCAATTTTAGGATCTTTTTGATTCATAACATCATCACTATTGACGTGATCTTCTAATTTATCACTCCATGATTTAGCTTCATCTATTTGGCTGTCCAATGATTCTTTAGCTGCTTCAGCATTAGCTTTTTCTACTAATTCATTCGTCTTTTCCATCATTGAGCTTCCAAAATCTTTTGCCTTACTTATCGCGTCACTACCTTTATCAAGGATTACGCCACCAACATTTTCGGCTACACCACCTGCTTTTTCAACATAGGGAGTACCTGTTTCAATAATTTTACCTCCAAGGTTTTCTGCAACTTCACCTGCCTTTTCAACAAGGTTACCACCCGTTTCTAATATTTTTCCACCTACATTTTCTGCCATACCACCCGCTTTTTGTACCATTGGGTTTTCTCCTAATTGATCGCTGATTTTTCCAGCAGTATCTTTTGCACCACTTAAAAAATCTCCCGCTTTTTCAGAAACACTACTCGTCAAATCACCCGCTACATCTTTTGCTTTACCAAATAAGTCTCCACCTTTTTCCATCATACTACTTCCTAAATCGCCAGCGGAATCTTTTGCAGAATCAAATATATCATCAGCCGATTCTAAAAAATCACCACCTTTTTCTTTTCCATAATCAGCTGCTTTCCCTGCTGCAGATTTTGAAACTGCTTTTGCTCCGAAGAGTACTTTTTTTATTTCACTAAAGAAACCCATGTTGTTCTATTTTTTATTAAAAAAATGTGATGCAATTAATTATCACTTCTCAAATATATTAAATTTTTTATTGTTGGATGTGAGAATGATATAAATGTTTACAGACTTTAGACGGGATAGTTGATTTATCGTAACGGTTTTTGATTTTATTTCGATGAAATTATGATTTTTCTATAACGTAATTTTTTAACGCAGAGACGGGGAGACGCAGAGTTTTTCTTATCTACTATTAATGAAAATCATTGTAAAAAACATTTACAATAGTTTAAAAACTCTGCGCCTCTCCGTCTCTGCGTTGAAAAATACATACGTTAAATCGAAAAATTACGTTATAAAAAAATCATGATAATCAGCGGCAAAAAAATATTCTTACTTCCCCGAATCCTGAATCGTCAAAAATAATTCATGTAAAACCTTACGATCAATTCGATGCTTCCCTTCAAACTTAATTGTTTCAAAATTTAATGATTGTTCTGCCATAAATTTATGATGCCAGTCAATATGTTTTTGTTCTAAAAATTGGTCTTCATTTCCATAGACCCAATACAAGTTTTTACTGGAAAAATATTCGGTATGAGGTGTATAATCTAAATCCTCAGGAAGTAGTCCTCCCCATAGTATCAAATGATGAAATTTGGGAAACGCTCCCATCATCCAACGAATTTGAGTGGCACATCCTTGCGAAAATCCAAACAGAATAATTTCAACATCATCAGCCATTTGAGGAACATATTCGTCATAAAGTTTTTTGATATAGCGAGTATAATCTGCAATTTCATCCAACCGATTTACCTTAGTCATCCAACTCGAACCGACAGGATTAGGTGAACTTCTGTTCCAATAAAAACGCGACAGACCTTCAGGTGCTAAAATAAAATGTTCCCCATTATCAAACCCATCAAATTTGTGAATAATCAAACTTGCCAATTGTCCATAACCATGACAAACAATCCAAATGTATTTGATATTTTTATTGGGTTCTCCAATGGTTGAATAATGGGCTGTTTTTTCAAAAAGGACTTTATGTGATTTCATGGTAGAAAGGTAGGACTTTTTTCGAATATCGAATATCGAACAAGGAATTAAGAATTTCGAAGTTTTTACAATAATTGTGATTCACGATTTTTTCGTCAGACTTCTCAAATAGTAAATCCGTCTTCCCTTAGCGAAGCGTTTCCTTCTTCAATTAGGATGTTGTATGTTTGCTTTTTTTAAACGAATAATGATTATGATAGAAAAAGAATACGTTGATTTAAGCCATACCATTGAAGATGGAGTAGAAGGATATAAAAATTTACCTGCACCAATAATTTGTGATTTTTTATCCAGAGAAGAAAGTAAGTCTAAATATGAGGATGGCACTTCTTTTCATATTGGAAAAATCGAAATGGTTGGAAATACAGGAACATATATTGATTGCCCTTTTCATAGGTACGAGGATGGGAAAGATTTATCAGAGGTGAGCTTGGAGAGATTTGTGGATTTGAAGGCGACCCTGATTGATGCTCCTTGGCAAAAGGGACTAGTTATTGGAGTGGAATTCTTTAAGGGAAAAAAAATAAAGGGACAGGCCATTATGATTCATACGGGGTGGTCTAAATTTTATGGGACTAAAGCGTATTTTGAAAATCATCCTTTCCTGACGGAGGAGGGTGCGGAATATTTAAAGGCAGAAGGTGCGGTACTCGTGGGAATTGATGCTCATAATTTGGATGATACAAGAGGCGACACAAGGCCTGCTCATACTATTTTATTGAAGGAGGAAATATTGATTGTAGAACATTTAACGAATTTGAATAAAGTACCTAAAAGTGGTTTTCTTTTCACAGCAGTTCCACCTAAAGTAAAATCGTTTGGTACATTTCCTGTTCGAGCTTTTGCAACGATTAAGAAGAAGAAAGTAAAACCGTATAAAAGCCCAAAGGGCTGGGTGATGAAAAGGCGAAGGTGAAATAGGTTATTAAGTTATTGGTTATTAGGTTATTAGGTTATTTGTCAAATTACTCTGAACGTTGCGGTTATTGAATTAACTCAATAACCAATAACAATTTACTTACAAATTCCTAAACGTATGTCAAAGAAGAAAATAGCAATTATCGGAGGTGGGTCAGCAGGGTTGTTTGCTGCGGAAATGTTATGTTATGATTATGATGTTGTTATTTATGAAAAAGGAAAAACGATTGGGCGAAAGTTTTTAGTAGCGGGGAAAGGTGGTTTTAATTTAACAAATGAAGCGACTAATGAATCGTTGACTGAAGAATATTTGCCTCAAGATTTTTTGGAGAAAAAATTATTGACTCATGATTCTGAGAAAATGAGAGCATGGTTTTTGGAAATTGGAATTCCAACATTTGTAGGAACAAGTGGTCGAGTTTTTCCAGAAAAAGGAATCAAACCAATCGAAGTTTTAAAAAAAATAAAAGATAGATTATTAGAGCAAAATGTAGCATTTAAATTTTTCCATGAATTTGTTGGATTTGATGAAAAATGTAAAACTCTTGTTAAGGAAAAAGATATTGTAAAAACGATTGATGCTGATTATGTGGTTTTTGCGTTGGGAGGTGCGTCTTGGTCGGTGACAGGTTCTGATGGGAAATGGTTGAAGTATTTCGATAAGATTGGAATAAAAACTAAACCTTTTCAATCTTCTAATTGTGGGGTGAATATGGATTGGTCAGATCATTTTAAAAATCACCATGCTGGAAAGCCTTTAAAGAATATTGAGGTTTCAATTTTAGGAAAAAAAATAAAAGGGGAAGCATTGATTACTGATTATGGACTGGAAGGGAATGCAATTTATCCAATCATTCCACAAGTGCGCGAATTACTAAATAACAATACACCTGCAATCTTAAGTATTGATTTGAAACCTAATAATTCAGTAGAAGAACTTTTACAAAAAATAAAAAATAAACCTGCAAAAACTAAAGCTTACGCTCAAGCTTTAAATATTAATCCTACTCAAATTGCTTTACTTAAATCTTTTTCTTCTAAAGAAAGTTTCCTCAAACCTACTGTATTTATTGACTTAGTAAAACATTTACAAATTTCTATTCAATCATTGAGACCAATTGAGGAAGCAATTTCTACAGTAGGAGGAATTGATTTAGAAGAGGTAAGTGAAGGTTTTTCTTTGAAGAAATATCCCAGTATTTATGTGATAGGAGAGATGTTGGATTGGGATGCACCAACGGGTGGATTCTTATTACAAGGATGCTATACCACAGCCAAAAGTATTCAGTTTCCTAAATGATAAATGAAATAGAAAGGATATATATACTGTAAAATAAAAAACTTAGTAAAAGGAAACCAATAAGTTTAAAGAAATGAATTAGCCATGAATTTTGGAAAATCTTTTTTTGAATCCAAATCGTATAGATTAATATAAAAGCTAAGATTGTAATTGCTGCTGGATATTCAATGTCTACATTGAAAAATTTAAGAATAAAACTAAAGATAGTTGAAGTCAAAATAATTTGTCCAAACCAATAAGAGGTAATTATTAAATATTCTGCATAATTATATTTTTTTCGAAAAATACATTTAAATGAAAAAGCAAAAATTAGAACTTGAAAAAAATATATGGGTAAATTTAGAATTTTAAGTCGTTGGAGTTTTTTTTCTCCAAAACCACCACCATATCCATATCCATCATACCCATAAAATCCCATTAAAAAATCACTATGATATTCTCTAATATCAAATATCAATGTGTAAAACCCATATATTCCAAATGATAAAAGGAAAAAACTAATGGGAGTCATATATCTTTTTCGAAGCCCTTGAATATATCCAAGAATTACATCTTGAGGTTTAGTAAAAAGATGTAAGAAGGTAGCTATGAAATTATTGTCAATATTAAAAACACTAGAGAACCATTCAGAGATTATTCTTTTGAATTGTAATCTTGTTGTTATAATTTTTGCACCACATTGGTTGCAAAATTTACTTTCCGTTAAAAGTTGGTGTTCACAATTTTTACAATTCATTGATTACTTTGATACCTCTCGGATTTCTTGGATAAAAACATCCCACACTTCTTTTTCTATTTTCCCAAATGCTTTCTTTTCTTTTTTTAGAATAATCTTGGCTACGTATTTTTTTTCGGGAGTATCTTGTTTTTTTAAGCTGAAAGTTAGCGTCCAATTATAATTGATATCATTCGGAATTGGAGTTGATATGCTAATCATCGAAAAGGCCGAAGAATTTGTATCAGTTTTTATTGCTGCCAAATAGTCTTCAACGGTAACTATTTTTAAGCTTTTTTCTTCCCCCAAAAATAAAGAATCAGAAGGGCTTGTGAAGAAACTTAAAGCTTGTTCATTTAATTTTTCTCTTAAAGCAGGTTCCCAATCTTGTGAGGATAATAGATCAGTTAGATCTATCCAATCTTGAATCTGTTGTGCTGATTTTTTTTGAAAAAGTTCTATCTGCTGGCTAGATATCATTTCTACAGGTGCAACAAAATTATTTTCTATGGCAGCATATTCAGAAGCCGTAGACCTTGTTGCAGCTTGTCCAAATGAATCATTAGAACAACAGCAAGTGAAATAAATCAGAACAACGATAATGGCACTTCTCATTTTTTAGATTTTTTAATCATTTAAAATAAATCGTAAACGATAAATTTGTTCATCTCGATAAAGCGACTGAATAACTTCGATATTTCTTAAACTATTAATTGGCAAAGTCATTCTGTTAATAAACTCTTCTTTATTTAACATGTCTAGTCCCATCATGGTATTATCATTTTCTACTTGAAAAATAACGGCATCATCTGCTATTATTTCGCTAAGTTGATGGCGTCGTTTTTCCCAGTCTTTTATTTTCTCATTGGAAAATAAATGTATCATTAAAGCATAATCATCTTTTTTTAATGGAATGGTTTCGATGTGGTTGTTAGTTTGTAGAATCCTTGTTATCGTATCTGAATGGTAGTAAGGAATCTTTACAGCAAAGGTGATTTTCTTATTTTTAGAATTTATTTTAACACAACCATTTTCGTTAGCTTTTTCCAGAATTGGAGATTCCTCATTGCTGAAAATCTCAACTTCGATTTCATAATCAATTACTTCTCGCGTATCAGCATCCACAAAACAAAAACTGTGGTTATTCCCTATTTCTCTAAAAAAAGCAGACCACAATACAACTAGTCCCAAGAAGCATCCTGCAAACATTGCAAACTTTTGCCATGAGAAAATGGAATTTGAAAGGGGAGAGGTTTCAATACTTGGTGTAACAGTTTCTACCGTTTTATTTTTAATTTTAAAATCATCCCAATCAGAATATCCTATAAATCGACAAAGCAAATCAAGCATATCCAAACGAGGGAGTTTTTCATTGATTTCAGGTTTTATATGAGTATAAAACCATTTTTCACTTATGCGACTCTGTACATTATCTTGTAAAAGTTGTTGGAGATTTGCAATTTCCTTTCCTTTGAAATCATGGATAGACCTTTTCCATTGCGGATAAGATTCCTGATATTTTAGCAGCAATTCTTTTTTTAATTGATAAAGAAAATCTAAATCCAACATGATACAAAGTTAAGGATAAAAAGGTTAGGTTGGTAGGATTAAAGATTCAGGATTATGGATTCAGGATTATCGAAAAACGTATTTTTTTCCAGATTAGAATTCACGTTAAAGAACAATCCTGAATCCATAATTTTGAATCCATAATCTTTTCTATGTTTTAGTTTTTTCCCAAATAAACAATTACAGCTTTTCTTAAATCATTTTTTAAATCCTTTAAACTTTTAGCATTCGGCTCAATGATATTTACAATACCTTCAGTCTCTCTTGTTAAGAATTTATAATCATAACCCGCCAAAAGGAAGTCATTCATTCCGATAATATAATTTTTATCATCTAATAACATTCTATTTCCAACTTTATATCTCAAGGCAGATTCATCATATTCAATTCCGTTTAGCTGCAAGTAAGCACCTTCTCCTCGATTTTGAGCATTAGCTTCTAGGATTTTTTTTAATAAAGTACCCTTCATTTCTACTTCTAATATTTTAGAAGGGTAGGGAAGGATTCGAATAATATCGTACTCCGTTAGGTTCCCTTTTAACAAATCATCTACACGAATGGAACCACTATTGATAAATGTTGCATCCAGATTGTCAGAACAAGCATTCTCTATTGCATTCGTAATTATTCTACCCAATTCAGATTGATTATTTCGAATGGTACTTTCTCTACCATCTAAAGGAGAAGTTAAAAAAGTGACTGGATTATCAGGATGAAAACCTTTTTTTCCTAAATCTTCTGCGGCTAATTTTTTCCAATATTCCACTCGCTCTTTTACTTTTGGATCTTCAGGAATGTCTTTATCAATTTTGACTAACTCGGAGTACACGATATAAGTACGTTCTCTGGCATCAAATTTTAGGGTATGAACGAAAGCTGTTTTTGCATTGGCATCAGCTTTAGCAATAACGGTAGAACCCACCATCAATCGCATATTATCATGATCGTGTCCACCCATAATTAAAGGGAAACCTTTGATTTGTTTGGCGAGATTTAAATCATCTTCGACATCAAGATGAGTGATAGGAATAATCAAGTCCACTTGTGAGGATAATTCCTTTCTCATGATCTCAGCACGTTGCATGAAGTCTTCATAAGCAACATAAGGTTGTTGTTTTGAATCAAGGGTTACTCCAAAAAATCCTATTTTTATAGAAGTACCATCAGCATCCGTAAAGGTTTTAATAATCGTATTGGGAATGTCTTGTTTTTTATCTCTTTTTTCATTTTTGTTTTTGAAAAAAGGCATGACTCGATTCCCTTCCACTCTTAGTACATTGGAACTAACCCATTCAAATTCAGACTCGTCCAACCTTTTTTGTAAATGTTTTTCCCTTAAATCAAATTCATGATTTCCAAAGGTCACCATATCAATTCCAGCTTCATTCATAACATCTATCATGTGCGCACCTTTAATGCCATCACCATTCTCATCATCTAATGTTCCAATTACAGATGGACTAAGAAAATCTCCAGCCATGATAGCAATGGTGTTTTTATTTACGGAAGTACATTGTTTTTTTAGCGTAGCAACTCTTGCCAAGCCTCCGCGATTGTCTCCTGGTAAGGGTGCAATTTCATAAACATCATTGACTTGTAAAAATTGAATTTCGATAAGTCCATCATCAGTAGAGATAATGGCTTCCTTGCTTGAAGAGCAACTTGTTAGAATAAAAATTCCAATTAGTAAAAGACATTCTACTCCTTTAACTAGCGCATTGATTGTGGTGAGTGATTCGTGGTACAGAAAATCTATTACAGCCAATGCCAAGAAGGCTCCGATTAAACTGTTCA
>JAVCKV010387583.1:0-11872 GCA_032274145.1 Herpochondria borealis | reverse complement strand
AAACAACATTTTGTTATAATTTTTTCTGCTAAATGTTTTTTACCAGATTTCATTACAGTGTTTGCTCCGCGCTTTGCGACAAAACCGCGGCCTTGTCCGTAGATTGTTCCTGTCCAGGAGTTTTTGGCATCGAGATCAGCCTGATAGCCATTCACGCGAAATGGTTGTTTAGGATCTTTTTCTGCTGGAATTTCCTTGCTGCGATATTGTACGCCGCTATTGCCTGAGAAAATGCGATAGTCGAACACTAGTTCAAAGTCGCTAAATTCTCCGCCACGATAGATTAGAAAATTGGTATAAGGTACTGGTGTTTCACTGTTTCCGGTGATTGCTCCATCTTCTACAGACCAATATTTTTTAACGCCTTCCCAGCCTTTTAGTGTTTTACCGTCAAATAGGTTTTTCCAACCATCTTCAGCGTGCAGGGTGATGCTCATTGCGAGCGAAAGTGTAGTGAATAGTAGTGTCTTTGCTTTCATATGATAGTAAGACGTTAGCTGGGTCAAAAAATTTACACAAATTTTTTTTACAAATTTCTTCAAGTAGTAAGTAGAAAGTTCTTTTAGTATTTTTTAAAGCTCGTGGGAGAGTGACCTGTCTGCTTTCTGAACCAACGTGAGAAGTAGTTGTGGTCAAGGATACCAATTTCTTCGGCGACGTGACCTATAGGAATGCCTTCAATGAGCAGTTTTTTGGCTAGCTGTAGGCGATAAACTGAGATTATTTTCCCTAAAGATCGGCTACTTTCGAGTTGGAGATGGCGGCTGAGGTGTGGGACATCGTAGCCTAGGGTTTTGGCTACTACACCAGGACTCCAGTCTGAAGGACTTAGATTTTTCAGGCAGGAGAGCACTTTAGTTTCAAGTGGAGGGTTTATGGCTTTGATTTCCGTTTGACTGGAGGTGTGGACAAGGATCTCGAGTAGTTCAATTAAAATAACCGCTTTGGTGAGGTTACTTGCGTTTGAATCGTTAAGATACCCTAGGTGCAATAGGCGATTTTCAAGGGTTGAGAGGACCTGTGGTGGTAAGCGACTATATTGTCGGAATTCTTGTGTCTCAGGATAAGTGAAGTCTATGGCTAGGCAGAGCGGGCGTAAGTGATCTTTTTTTTGAAAGCTATGCTGCTGATCTTTGTGAAGAAGAATGATGTCACCACGTTCTACTGAGTAAATTTGGTTAATTCCAACGGTCTGATTTCCACCTCCCTTTAGATAGACTAGAAACTGATGATGATCATGAGAGTGCTTATCAACTTGTTCCACTTGCTTGATATGGCGGTTCAACGCCACACGTTTCATGAGGAAGTCATCGATCTTTATATCGAGATCTTCGTATAACAATGGTTGAAAATTTTGAGCCATTTTATGTTTATTTAATGAAAAACCTTGAGCTTCTAACTTAAAATACATTTATGAAAAAAACTAGCACAAAAACAAACTCTTTTTTGTCCTAATTGTATTGGTATTTTTGACGTATAAAGATTCACATGATTTCTGATGCAAAGGATTTGACTCCAGCGACAGCATGGCTGGAGACCAAGTGGGGATGGACTAGTGAAGAATCACTAGTCGATCACAAGCGAAAGGCTCGACTTTGTGTGGCTACTTTATTGCCTTTTAAGGATGGTAAGCCTGATTGGGAGGGTTTCGAGAAAAGTGTGCGATGGATGCTAGCATGTGCGAAGCATTCTGGAGTGGAAATCGTTTTTGTTCTGAATGCCGACACAGGTTATATCTTCCAACTTTCATTGGACCTTTATGAGGAAGTGCTCAGGCGTTTCAGACACCTTTTCCCAGAGGTGCGTATTATTTGTGGAGCGACTGCAGTTGGAGCAAAGGGTGAAACGTTTAACCCTGAGTGGTATTTTCCTCACATTGACAGATTACAAGAATATGAAAATGTCGAGGTTATGTTGATGACATCGAGGCAGTTGAATTCTCTGGACTCTGAGCAAAGAAGAGATGCGTATTATCAAATATTGGAGCATGTTGAGGTTCCTGCTATCGTACACGCATTAGAGCCTTCATTTGTGCCATGGGCTACTCCATTTGACCCATGGTTGCTGCACGAACTTGCGAATCATGAGAAGGTCATTGGAGGTAAAATTTCCACACTGGATGAGCCGCATTTTCTCTATTGGACCGCAATGTGCAGGGATCTGGGACTAGATTTCCTTCCTCATAGCGGAGATGATTACGGCATTGCTACTGCGATTAGGGTTGGTGAGCCCTTACTAATCGGTGCGGGGGTGTCGGCTTGCCCGCTTATTTGTGAAGCTCGCAGGAAGTGGCTTACTGATGAAGACTCTGGAACTTTTGACACTCGAGTCTATAAGGTGTTTGAGGCGTTCCAGTCATTGGAAGATGAGGTGTTCCGGCTTGATGCCAAAGGAAGTGCTGCGGCATATAAGCACAGTACTGCTTCGGTGTTGAAGTTGATGGGTTTAATCCAGTCGAATGAAGTGCATCCGGACTGTCCTGATGTGAGAGCTGGAGATGAAATGCAGAGAATGCGTGAGGCATTGGCTCGTCCTGCTCGCATGGCGGACAGGTTAAATATTCCTAATTTTTCTATAGAGAGTTAAAAACATTATGAATGATTATTCTAAACTTTGTTTACACACAATTACTACGAAACCTTGGCCAATTGAGGTGGCGATGGATAAATACGCTGAAGCTGGAATAGGCGGGATTACCGTATGGCGACAATGGCTAGAGGAACGTGATGTTTCTTTTGTTGGGAAAGCTTTGAGAGAGCGTAATTTGGACATTGTTTCCCTATGCAGGGGAGGTTTTTTCCCATCTGTGTCTGATAAAGCAAGACGAGAGGCTATTCAGGAGAATACCGACGCTTTACACGAGGCTGCGGAATTAGGCGCTCCTATGGTGGTTTTGGTTTGTGGTGCTGACACTGGTCAGACCTTGGAGACATCTAGGGAACAGATTGTGGAGGGGATTGAAGCTGTTTTGCCTTTAGCTGAGGAATACGGAATTAAATTGGCTATTGAACCCTTGCATCCAATGTATGCCGATAGCCGGAGCGCGATTAATACGATGAGATCTGCCAACGAGGTGTGTGATCGTATTGATCATCCATTGGTAGGTATTGCTGCTGATGTCTATCATATCTGGTGGGATCCTGATTTAGAGACTCAGATTCAGCTGGCCGGGAAGAAGAACCGCCTTTTTGCGTTTCATCTTTGTGATTGGCTTTCGCCGACCAATGATTTTCTCAACGATCGAGGCCTTATGGGGGAGGGTTGTATTCGAGTTTCTGAAATCAAACAAATGGTCAAGGCTGCTGGTTTTACCGGTTATGATGAGGTGGAAATTTTTTCCAATCGCTGGTGGGCAGCCGACCAAGATGATTTTTTGACTAAAATCCTTAATTCTTATTCTAAGCTATAAAACAAACAAAAATACTATGAAAATACACAAAATTGGCATTATTCTTAATGGCGTAACAGGCCGCATGGGTACGAATCAGCATCTAGTGCGTTCTATATTAGCTATTCGCGATCAAGGAGGGATTCAAGTTTCTCCGGATGAAGTAATCGAGGTGGATCCCATTCTTACGGGTAGAAGTGAGAATAAACTAAAGGTTTTAGCCAAGAAATACTCGGTTGAGCGTTGGAGCACTGATCTTGACGCGGTTTTGGCAGATGATCATAATAAGATTTTCTTCGATGCTAGCTCTACTCTTCATCGAGCAAGATTTGTTGAGATGGCCGTGAAGGCAGGAAAGGCTATCTACTGTGAAAAACCAACTGCAGTGGAAACTGACGAGGCTATAAGGCTGGCCCAGCTATGTCGTGACGCTGGGGTGAAGAACGGTGTGGTTCAGGATAAATTGTGGCTTCCTGGGATCAGAAAACTAAAGATGCTAATGGAGCAGGGGTTTTTTGGAGAAATTCTATCAGTGCGAGGTGAGTTTGGTTATTGGGTATTCACTGGTGAGGATGAAGGCCAGCCTGCACAAAGACCAAGCTGGAACTATCGGAAAGAGGACGGAGGGGGTATCATTATTGATATGCTTTGCCACTGGCGCTACTTGGTTGATAATGTTTTTGGAGCTATTAGTGGTGTTTCATGCTTAGGAGCTACTCACATCAAGGAACGTGTGGATGAAGCTGGCGAAACTTATAGGGCTACTGCTGATGACGCCTGTTATGCAACATTCGAACTGGAGAATGGGATTATCTGTCAGTTCAACAGCTCGTGGGATGTGAGAGTCCGACGTGATGATTTATTTGTAATGCAGGTTGATGGCACACATGGGACAGCAGTTGTCGGACTTAGAGAGTGCAAAGTACAGTCGATTGGAATGACTCCAAAACCGACTTGGAATCCAGATATACCTCAGCCGATTGATTTCTACGAGGGGTGGCAGCTTGTTCCTGACGCTATTGAATATGACAATGCGTTCAAAATTCAGTGGGAATTGTTCTTGCGGCATGTGGTTCTCGATGAGGCATTCCCGTGGGACCTTATGGAAGGTGCTAAGGGAGTTCAGCTTGCAGAAGCAGGGTTGAAATCCTGGGATGAGCGGAAATGGATTGCATTGGATGAGTTAAATTAACGTTTATTTGATTGCAATCGAGCGTGTTTATAGCCATTACCCCTTTGGCTGTAGCATGCTCATTTATGCTTACAGTAGATTACAAAATACACACAGAACATTGCTCTCATGAATCACGATAGAGAACTAAAAGTCATTGAAAGTGTCGCGGACAAAGGCGCTATTACAAAGTTTTTGGCTTATGCCAAGTTGTCAGGTCCAGGATGGATGCAGGGGGCTATAACCTTGGGTGGAGGCTCTCTAGCTGGTGCTCTCTATCTTGGTGTTATTAGTGGATACGGTTTATTGTGGGTTCAACCTTTGGCAATGATCTGTGGTATTATCATGCTTTCAGCAATTGCTTACGTGACGCTTTCAACTGGGCAGCGTCCTTTGGGACTGATCAATCGGAACTTAAATCCTCTGTTGGGGTGGTCATGGGTGGTTGCGACAATTATGGCAAATATGGTTTGGTGTATGCCTCAATTCTCTTTAGCCTCGGCAGCGATTCGTCAGAATCTGTTTTCGGACAAAATTCCGGATGCTGCTATCATAGCCGTTCTTTTTGTTATAGGTATCAGTGTTAATTATCTGTATCAAGCTGGAGGAAAAGGGGTTAAACTTTTTGATTTGGTGATCAAAATCATGGTTGGAATCATTGTGTTATCCTTTTTCGCTGTTGTAGTTACCTTATCTACATCTGGAGCTTTACCGTGGGGCGAAGTTTTCAAAGGATATATTCCTGACATTACGGCACTGTTTACTCCTGCTGAGGGCTATGATTCTCTCATAGAGAGTTCTTCTAATTCAGATTGGTGGAAGCAGAAAATTGCCAATCTCCAGAGAGATAAAATATTCACTGCATTTGGAACTGCTGTTGGAATTAACATGACTTTCTTACTTCCTTATACTCTGTTGAGAAAAAAATGGGGAGCAAAGCATCGTGGACTTTCTATAACAGACCTTTCTATTGGCCTATTTGTTCCGTTCTTCATTGCCACATCATGTGTAGTTATTGCTGCTGCATCCTCATTTCATGCGAAAACTGATGACGTTAAGGAGTGGGCTGGTCTTAAGACTTTGAAAGATTTACCATCTGTTGCTGTTGTTTCTAAAGAAGTAAAAGGTAAATTAGAAGCGGATAAAGGACTCGACGAAAAGCAAAAGAAGGAGGCTCTAGATGCCGAAATTAAAAAATACGTCAAAACCTTACCTGACTCAGATCGACAACTTGCAGCAATGTTAGTGAGTCGTGACGCAGATGCCCTAGCTACCACTTTGGAGCCTTTGGCTGGTAAGTGGATTTCTCAGAAAATCTTTGGAGTTGGTGTGTTGGGGATGGCTGTATCGACGATCATTATTCTCATGTTAATCAACGGGATTGCGTTCCAGGAATTAGTTACTAAGGATAAAGGTACGGGTGATGATGACGATTCATCAAATGATAATAAGGGTAAAAAGAAATTGTTCTACTTTATCGGTTGTGCTTCTGCTGGAGCCGTCGGGGCATGTTTCCCGTTTGTTTGGGCTGACGGTAATTCTAGAGCTGCGTTAGCCGTTCCAACTTCGGTTATCGGATCTGCGTTACTACCGATTGCTTATTTCACCTTCTTGTTGTTAATGAACTCTAAGAAAGTATTGGGCGACAAGAGACCAAAGGGAAAAGCGAGGTTGATATGGAATGTGCTAATGGTATTCGCAACTTTGGTTTCCACACTTGGCTCAGTTTGGGCAATTAAAGATAAGGCCTACAACGGTATTCCAGCTGGCATGATCGGAATTGGATTCTTAGCTTTAGTATTCGTAGTAGGTGTTTTCTCATTCTATAAAAACGAGAGGTCAGTTTCTACTGAGTAAGACCATTATTGAAAAATTAAAAGAATCTGAGCCGCATCATGTATTGGTGCGGCTTTTTCTATTTCTAGATAGATGATTGCCAGTAAAGCTCTAGCTGTAGTCTTTCTTCAGTGTTATGAAAGACCGATAGCTCCTGTTCGTATTGGAATACGTAATGAGCATATTTACAAAGACATTTAGTATTGTGTGTTTTTTGATTCTCTCTGTAAGCGTCAGCAAAGCAACAACCTCAGCGAAGGGAATAATTTACATTCCGGTCAACATGTCTGATGAGGCAACGGTTATAAGGCTACCCAAAGACAGAGTTATATTCGTGCCTGTAATCTATACTAGTTGGTTCTCAACTGGTTCTTGGCCTTATGGTGCTATCACTACCCCATATTATGGTTGGACAGGTTTACCTGACTATGTTGAGAAGGAAAATTTGAATTGTTTGTCAAAATCTGGGCTTAAGATTAACGTTAATCTTGAGCTTATCAAAGTTGGAGAGTCTCGTGATGTGGTGACGATTGATGTGAGAAAATGTGAGGAAATTAAAGCTAAATACCTTGTCGGCTTGGCGTTTGAGAGTATTCGTCTCACTGCTACGGATGAAAAACAGCAGCGAAAAAGACCTCGCTTTAGTATAGTTGGAAATAAGAAGGACGCAGAGAAATGGGCTAAACTAACGATAGTGTTTAACAAGCACGACTTTTCAAAACCGTATGATCGAGAAGCTGATTTCAAGAGTTTTGTCGAAGAAGTAATAAAGAAGGGGCAATGAACCTAATCATTGCCCCTCTAAATTGGTGGAGGTGATGGGAATTGAACCCATGTCCTAGATGTTTTTCTCGAAAGCTTCTACATGTTTAGTCGGTGGTTGTATCTAGATAGAAACTCGGCCACCGACGCCTCGCTTCTATCGATTACCCTGTTTGGATCTCGTCAATCCACCCGGATACCCGACTTCATGACCAGCCTGCTGTCGTTGTCGCGTTTCCCCTTAGTAGGCATCCGGGGAAAGGCGTCACTGTCAATTAAGCAGCGAGTGCTAGCTCGTTATCTGAGTTTGCATTTATTGTTTTGATCGGCTTTTTTGAGAGGCCAACCGATCAACCTCTACATGCGGCCATCGTTTCCAACATCCAGTCGAAACCAAGGCACCCCCATTGAAAACTTGCGTTTGTCGCAGTAGGATAGAAATAGTTCGCACAGGTTTTGCAGATTTTCAACTATTTTTTGATAATTGTCAATAAACAAAGGATTAGGGAAAGTTGTTTGTATTGGCTAAATTTGGACGAAGAGTTTCCAGCAAGGAGTGAAGTTGTTGTTTTTACGAGATGTCGTTTTTCATGGATTCGAAAGTCGTGTATCAAAATTTCATCTTTATTTTTTCTAACTATATTGCTGAAGAACTTGTTTTTTAGTTTGAAGTTGTGGTGCCTTTTATATGTTAAACGCCAAAGGCCATTAGAATTTCATTTTTGAATGAAATAAAACTAAATCTATGCAGAGACAATTTTTCCAGTTCAATCGATGACGATTATAAACTTGAAGGGGCGAAGCTGCCGAAGAAATGGCTTAAGTGAGAAAAATCTAAAATAGAGTAAAAAAAGTAATGAATATACGACTTATCACAAAAGATGATGTGCAGCGCTGCCTATCGATGGCTCGTGCTATAGAGCTGGTAGAACAGGGCTATGTTTCTGTTTCCTCTGGTGAAGTGGAAGTTCCTTTACGGACAGCCTTAACCAATGATGCGGGAACAGTACTTTACAAGCCGGCCTATAGTCAAAACCCACAAGTCTTCTGCACTAAAGTGGTTTCTGTGTTTAAAGGGAACTCGGAGAAGGGTTTACCAGTCACTCCTGGGGTTATTCTGGTAAACAATGCTGAGACAGGTATGCCAGAAGCTATCTTGGAAGCTGGTTACCTCACAGCTTTGAGGACGGGTGCTGCGACAGGTGTGGCAACTAAGCTATTGGCTCCTCTACAAGCTGAAGTTGGGGCGTTGTTTGGGACTGGTGGTCAGGCATTTAATCAACTGGAAGGCATGCTAGAAGTTAGAGATTTTTCTACAATATACGTATTTTCTGGAAATCCAGCAAATGCGGAAGCATTTTGTGCGCGTCATCAAAGTATTGCTGGAGAATGCCAGTTAGTTGCAAACCCTTCACGCGATAAGCTGAAGGAATGTGATGTAATTTCCACCGCTACATCTAATCCTACCCCAGTGTTCGAGCATTCTGAACTTAAGTCGGATGTTCATATCAATGCGATTGGATCTCTTGGAAAGTATAATACGGAATTACCAGGGGAAACTATAGTGAATTCGTCACTTTGTGTCGATCAACGTGAAGCTTGTTTGGCAGAGGCTGGAGAGATTTGCGTGTATCAGGAAGAAGGTGTGTTACCTTTAGACTTTATGCCAGATGAAATAGGCGAACTATTGCAAATTAAGGAGTTTGTCAGGCCGGTGGGAATTACGGTGTTCAAGTCAGTAGGGAATGCTGTGCAAGATCTACTGTGTAGTGCTGAAGTGTTGAAACGTGCTCAGGAAATTGGTCTAGGGCAAGAGGTGGAACTTTAGAGAAACTGAAGGGGGTTGAATGCCCTTTTTACTATGCTGCTTTTGAGTGTTTAGTTGCTCTAAAGCAGCTTTTTTAGTTTTGCCAGTTCAAGGGCTGCAAAAATTTTGCAGTCAACCATCATGCCTTCATTAACTTTTTCAAGGTGCCAGGAATGTAGGTCTTGCATAGGGACATGGTGCACAATAATGTTTTCGTGAGCAACTCCTCCACCGTCACCAACTTTCGTCAGATTTGTGCCCAAGAAAATGTGAATAATTTCGTCTCCTAAGCCTGCGGACGAAGGTGTTGTGAGGAGGAAATCCATTTTATCTGCACTGTAACCAGTCTCTTCAATGAGCTCTCGATTGGCTGACTCAGTAATACTTTCATCGATGAACTCTTTTTCATCTCCGATGAGCCCAGCTGTCAGCTCAATGGTGCTGCAATTTACAGGAACTCGGAACTGTTCTACGAGAACGATCTCTTGTTGATCGGTAATCGCTAGGACGGCTACGCAGCCTGAGGAATTTGCACGTTCGGCATACTCCCAGTTGTCAATTTGAATGAAGTTTAAATACTTTCCTTGATGAATTGTTTGTTTGCTCATTTCAGGGAGTGTTTCTTGGTCTAAAGAAGGGGATTTTTCCTCGTTTTCCACGGCGTTCCAGCTCTTGTTTTAATCGGACTTTTTTCCAGTCTTTGGTGATATTATTCCACCGCGTATCGTCCAACAACCAAAATGAAGTGCAAATATCTATTTCCTTAGCTTTTAAAGATATTTCTTGCTGTTTCATTGAGATAATCTGATTAGTAGCATCTCTTATATCTAGTTGATACACTTCTCCAGATTTAACAAGTTCCTGATATTCGGTAATTTCCACTTTTATATTTCCAAGCTCACGTTGAACTTTACTTAGCACATTTTTTCCTTCCAGCAGTTTCGATATTTCTGAACTACGTCGTCTCGCTCTGTCCCAGTCCTTGAGTGGTTTTTCACGGTTATGCCTGTCAATGCTCCGCCCGATGGAGCCCCTTGTATCAAGAGTCCATGAAAGGCTAGGGGATATCCGTACGTCTTCGATTCGGAATGAATTCCCAGTATTGCTTTGATAGATCGGAGGAGCCGAAACATTGAGATAAGTGTTTGGGTAGTAGCGTGAATAAATTTGCTGAAAATTGGCTTCATCTGCTATTGCTTCAAGAGCTAGAAGATTAAGTTGCAGCCGACCCCAGCGTTTTGCGTTGTGAAAATTGAGCTGCTTAGGTGTGTAGAGGATATTCGGTAGGGTTGCATATTTTAGATCAATCTTGGTGTGTTTACCCATTATAAGCGAGTTGACATTGCGGCTCCAAGCGAGTCGCTTCAATTCGAGGGCGTCATAGTCATCGGTAAGTTGTTTAGCATCAATTATGTAGTCTACCGATTGGTCGTCTTCATATTCTGCTTTAAGGAGCGTTTTCCTATAATTTAGGGCTTTTTGTTCTAGATCATGAATGCGATGTTCTTGAAATAGGCGGTAAAGCGAAATCACCTGATTACGCATTGTTTGTTCACTTGTAAGTTCTACTACAATACGGCGAAGTTTGATTTCAACAATGCGTTTTGGTAGGGCTAGGAGGTTACCCAGTGATAGGAAACTTGAAATACGTAGATTGTTTTGTGTGAAAAGGTCCCCTAGGTTTTCCAATGTGGCTGAGTCTGAGATGGAGGCATTCAGGGTGGGAATCATTTCACGCCAGATACTCCGCATAGCTTCGCGACTGTCTTCGATGCGGAAATTTGCCCTGACTATTTCTGGGTTACGATGGTAGAGTCTATTCAGAGCTTGGTTCCATGTCATTGAAATAGGAGTGCTCTGTGCTCCCTTGATTTGTTTCTCCAGTTCTCGTTTATATTCGTTCTCAACTATCTCAAGTTTCTCACCCATCAATTTTTGCGGATTGGTTTGAGAGCAAGATGAAAAAATGAGGACTATACTGGCCGAGAGAGTGAATTTAAACATGGGCTGAAGTTTGTTTATCTGATTTTTAGAGGTCGTATTTCTTGGTGGGTTTGGGAATGATAGCTTCACTATTGTTATTTTTTGAAGTTATCTGTTGTTGAAACCATTCTGATGCTTCGAGGTCACCGTGCACCAAGAAAACAGTCTTGGGGGCGAGTTCAAGAATGTAGTCAAGAATATGGTGTCTCGGTGCGTGGCCTGAGAAATCAAAAATTTCTCTATCACAGTCGAACAAGACATCCTCTTGAGCGGGATCAAGAGTGATAAGGTCTCCTCGCTCAGCTGTGCGGAGCTTTCCTCCTGGCGAGTCAGGGTCGGCGTAGCCTACGAAGAGAAGTGAGTTTTTCGGATTGTTGATAAATGTTCGGGCAAAATTATTTGAAACAGTCTTCTCCGTCATCATTCCGCTTGAAAGGGCGAAAATAGCTTTCTTTTGGTAGGTTATAGGGCGACGGCTTTTTTTCTTTGAATTCACCTTTAACTTCATGTCTTCGATGATGAGGAAGTCTTTGTCCCGTCTATATTGACTGTTTGCGAAGTCATCAAAAATAATAGTCATTTTGGTACTGAGTCCACCGATGAAAACTGGAGTATGTTCGGGTATACGGCCGTCGAGCTTTGCTTCGTGAATAGTGTACAGAATCTCTTGAGTTTTCCCCATAGCAAATACAGGAATGAGGGCGGAGCCTCCTTTATCGAGAGAGTGATTAATGGCGTCACATAGTTTTTGCTGCTCTTTTTTTCTATTGTAGTCGGGGCTACGTGGAGCAAGACCTCGTGTGGTTTCGACAATGAGGGTGTCGATACCATCTTTTGGTAAGTCTGCACCAGAAATGAGACATTGGTCTTCGAATTGAATATCGCCTGAGTAGAGTAATGTTTTACTTCCTGATTCAATCATGAC
>JAVCKV010387472.1:0-12978 GCA_032274145.1 Herpochondria borealis | reverse complement strand
TTGTCGTAAACAACTCTTAACCTAGATACTAGGCGGGCTAACAATCTTTTCTTGTAAATAACTTACGGATTCAGGCTAATATTAAAATCCCCCAATTTGACGTTGAAAAAGATAAATCTCTAGAGGCATATTTAGAGAAAATTAAAATTATGATGGATTCTTTGCCTACTGCTGAAAATTCATTTCCTTGGGCTTTAGAGAGAAAAATTGGACTATCATTCTTTGCATCTAGTAAAGAAATTATGTACAGAGATCTAGATCCTGATAAATGGGATTTAGCCAAATTGTTTAGAAATAATTTATTTACTACTGCTCTTGGCTATCCATTAGAAAAAAACACTGATTCCAGCTCTTTGAAAGAAGAACACGATGGCTTTTATTACCGTGATCCTATACGCACAATTGTTCCAGCAGATAGTTCCCAAATGGAAGCTATCAGCATGGCTCTGAAACAAAAGCCTATGGTTATACAAGGACCTCCAGGCACAGGAAAAAGCCAAACTATCACTAATTTAATAGGAAGTTCTATAGCCAAAGGACTGAAAGTTCTTTTTGTAGCAGAAAAAAATGAAGCTCTTAGTGTCGTTGCTAGTAGATTAGAAGAAGTGGGCTTAGATAACTACTGCCTAGAACTACACTCTCAAAAGGCTACTCCAAAGCATTTTTCTGGGCAGCTTAGCAACAGATTAGGGCAATCCAGCCAAAGTTCTCAGAGGGATGATACTGCGTCAACTCTAGAAATTCTTGAACAGCTTAAGAATGAAAATAATTCTTATGGCCTAGAACTAAACAAAATACAAATTACAAAGGAGCTTTATCATATTTTCTGGGAGCGAGAAAAAAATTACACGTTAATCTCTAAAATACCTAAGTTTAAACATCGCCTCAAAGAAGATATCCAAGAGTTTCTTTCTTATAATAGAAACCAGGACGAAATCGACTCCAGGAAAGTTATAGAAGAGGTTGAACGTATCTCTAAGTTATGGAGTGAGGGTGTTTTGCATCACTCATCTTACTGGAAAGACTTTTCCCCTTGGAAATCACTAATGCCCACAGATTCGGACATTCTTAAGAAGATCTTTATAAAACAACAAGATATTTTGAAGGAAATAGAAATCCTACATCAAGCCAATGCAGGATTCCCAGAAAGTATATTCACTCAAATTGCGACTTTACTAAATATTGTAAATAAAGACTCTCCTATAAGTTGTTTACCTAGCAGACCAGATGACTTTCATTGCGATATTCTACAAGAAATGTCTGATCAAAATAGAGATTTTTCATACGTAAAACGTATCATACAGTTCATTGTTGATAGTAAGTCTAAAATTAATGAAATTTGGTCACAAGAGCATTCATTACCTTTCAAGCAAGTCTTCAAACAACGTGGTAACAAATATGAACTAATTACAAATCCCGATGATCTTGATAGTGGCATTAAAATTCTAACTTTGCTTACTTCACACTCAATAATCGCAGGTAACAAGATCGAAGACTTAAGCGAAAATCTGAGCTTGCTAAAAAAATATGAGCACAATTTAAAAGCTTTGCTAGAAGAGATTGATCACTTAAGGAAGATCATTGGCACAAAGACTACTTTCTCACAAGTGTCTAACATTAAGTATTTAGTAGGTTTTTGCAAAACGTTCGTGGATACATCACTTAACCATGCGAATGTTACATCTGCTGTTACGAAAGATTTACTACAAGATTTTAAATACGAGAGAGCCAGGAATATTACGATCCGGGAATGTGAAGAAATTCACAATGTTGAAAAAACACTTACACAGTTTTTTAGAACGCCCTCAGACCTCACTAATGAGGACATTAGTTTTCTAGAAAATGAACTCGTTAAGCTATCGAACTCATTTTGGAAATATCCACTTTGGGGAGATTCAAAGAAGGCTAAAAAGTTAGCCAAAAATATAGCTGTGGATAGAAAATTAATTCTTGATCCAGAATGGATAAAAAGCCTTAACACTGCTTCTAAATGGCTTAGTAGCAAACAAAAATTCAAGAACAATATCAGTTTAAAAACTGATTTAGGTCCAACTTTTAATGGTTATGAAACAGATTGGATTGTTTTAGATAAAGCTAAAGATCTTATTGAGACGCTTCAAGAAGTGTTTACAGAAGACTCTGAATCTATAGTAACTCGTATAGAAGAAGATGCCTTTGATTATGATGAAATAGTTTTCACTATTAAAAAAATCGACCTCTTGTTAAACAGCTTAGAAAATGAGGAGCTATTAGCAATCCTTACAGAGTCACCTAAACTAGATTTTTCCACCTTGGATCTCGCAACCTGTGCTTCTAACTCGCATGAACTGCAATCTAAACTCCATTCAGCGATAGAAAAGTTAGAATGCTTCGAACTTTTAAAAGATCAAGACTATGCAGATTTCACTATCAATTTAAAGGACTGTCATAATTTTGTTTTATCGCACATTGATCTTGCTAACACAGCTTTAAATTACAGTGACATTTTAGCTCTAAGTATCGAAAAAATTGACATTGGATGCTCTGAGTGGAGTTCTACAAATTTAAATAAGATACTATCAACCTTAGATTATATATCCCAAATTGTTTCAGTCTACGGCTTAAGCGCCACAAACACAGCTTATTCATACAAAATATCCAATAACAATTGTGACATCAATGCTCAAAGCTTAGTCAACAGTCTAAGGGTGCAGTGGACAAATTATCTTCAAAACTTGGCTAGGATAGAGGAGCAGTTTGCTACAATAGATCAGTCGAGTATTCATTCTTCAGATCCTTACATAAGCGAAGATCTTTCATGGCTCAAAGAGCTTTATAGTGCGTGGGAAGTAAATTCTAGCTCATTTGAGAATTTGCCTCGCTGGTCAGATTATTCAGTATCAAAAAATGCGCTAGTGAAATACAAATGCATCGATATTTTAAATTTTTGCGAAGACCGCTCGCTCTCAGCCATTGAGCTTCGTCAATTTACTGAGTTAGTCATGAGCGATGCTCTATGTAGAAAAATAATGCAGCAAAATCCTCTATTAGCTAATACCAGAAGAATAGATCTTGAAGCTTATTTAACTAAATATAGGGAAATGGAAGAATCTTTACCAAGTGAATTCCAGCAAGATATAATCCGAGAGTTAAATATCTTAGGTCAAAATGTTATAGAAGGTAATAATCGTGGTAAAGTTAGAGAAAAGACGGAAATGTCTTTGATTCGTAATGAAGCTACAAAAGGAAGCCGTCATTTACAAATCAGACATGTCATCTCCCAATCTAAAGTATCATTACAGCATCTCTTTCCGTGCTGGATGATGAGCCCATCTAGTATTGCTAAATTTTGTAATCAGGAAGACATCAGATTTGACCTTCTCATTATGGATGAGGCATCTCAGATGAAGCCAGAAGATTGCCTAGGTGCCTTTGCTAGGAGTGATTCTGCTGTCATTGTAGGAGATATAAAACAAATGCCTCCTAGCAGTGCATTTACTACTAAAAATACTACTAGTTTTGATGATGACTCTGAAGAAGATAACATAGAGTCGATCCTTGAAAAAGCACTAGAATGTTTTCCAGAAACTACTCTTAAATGGCATTATCGAAGTAAGCACCAAGATTTAATCAAGTTTTCAAATTTAAAATATTATAAAGAAGCTCTGATTATCCCGCCCTCTACACACGAAAAGCACCCTACATATGGTATTAATTGGAATTATTTAGAAGACGCAACTTGTGTAAAATCGATTAATAGCATTGAAGCTGATGCAGTCACTAACGCTATGGTAGAGCATATAGTAGATCAGGCTACTATCAATATTCAGGAAAGGAAATCTGTGGGCGTAGTCGTCATGAACTCAACACAGGCGACCCTTGTTAGAAAGATCTTAGATAAGAAAAAACTAGATGACCCAGATTTTAGAGATGCTTGGGAGAATTTTCATGATTCGGGAATGCCTAAGGCAATTATAGTCAACCTTGAGCGAGTCCAAGGTGACGAACGAGATAAAATCATCATCGGTTTCACATATGGACCTAGTAATCTTCAAGGTCCAGTCGCAAGACGCTTTGGTCCGTTTAATAAAAAAGGTGGATACAGAAGACTAAATGTCCTCATCACACGTGCTAAAGAAAGCATGGATATTTATTCATCAATGACCTCAGAGCAAATTTTAGGAGGAACAGATGTAACCAACCCAAACATTAGAGATTTAGCAGATTTTTTAAGATATGCAGCAACAGGGAAGTTAGTAGATCACGGTGTAGAAACATCAAAAGATTTTGACTCCCCGTTTGAAGAGGCAGTAGCAAGAGTGGTAAGCTCAATGGGCTATGAAGTAGTTCCGCAAGTTGGAGTCGCTGGCTTTAGAATAGATTTGGGTATACGCAAGCTAGGTCGACATGACTTTATCTGCGGAATAGAATGTGATGGAGCTACATACCATTCACACCCCATCACTAGAGATCGTGATGTATTAAGACAAAGTGTATTAGAAGCTAGGGGCTGGAATATCTACCGGATTTGGTCTACAGATTGGTTCAGAAATAGAGACTCAGAAATGTTAAGGTTGAAAAAATACCTTAATCAGCAAAGCTCATGAAAGTAAGGTAAGCACTAAACCCAAACTGATTAACAAATTAGAAATGAATTTAGAAGACCTCCAATATCAACGCTTAATCATCGGATACCATGGCTGTACAGAAACTGTCCGTGATAATATCTTGGTCAAGAATTTTCACCTAAAACCAAGCGAAAATAAGCATGACTGGCTTGGACACGGGATTTATTTCTGGGAGCATGGTCCTGAAAGAGCGCTAGACTGGGCAAAGAAATTGACCCTAGATAAACCGAAAGAAAAGCCAGCTGTGTTGGGCGCTATTATCAATTTAGGTCGATGTTTCGATCTATTAGATATCCGGTATACTAGCTTACTCAGAGACTTATTTCCTTCTTTTGAAAAATCTATTCGATTGGCTAATCAAGTCATTCCTAAAAACTCCGCCGACACAGACTCATTAAGAAGAAACTTAGACTGTGCCATGATAAACTGGACGCAGAAAGTTATTAACCAATCTGGGTCACCAAAATTCCAAAGCGTGCGTGGAGTTTTCCAAGAAGATACAGTATCTTATCCTGGTTCCTCCATCCACTTAAAAAGCCATATTCAAATAGCCATTAGAGATCCCGCTTGCATTTTAGGTTATTTTAAACCACATTTAAAAAGTGAATAACACCATCCAAAAAGACAACGCTATCGAAAAGACCTTTGATAAGGTCGTGAAGTATGTCAAAAATTTCACTGACCAAGAGGCTAAACAGTCCTTGGTAGATGCTGGTATCATCACTGAAAAAGGAAATGTAAGAAAACCTTACAGAAAGGTTTTCGTTCGCGTTAAAGAATCATAAAGATAATTACACAGCTCCACTTTGTGAACTTACAGTAATGAAACCACATATATTAGTTCATGATGCAGAAGTAGAAGCATATTTCACTAAGCTGCATATCCCTAATGCGGAGACAGTCTCAGTTCTTACAAAGACTGAGCGAGGTAAAGATGTTCAGTTATTCAACAATACTGCTGACCTCTTTGCTTCTTGGGACTAATCAGATACACGACCAATAAGGAATTTGACGATTTATCACTACTCGCTACAATAAAATGCATGAGTTCGGCAGAAGACATACAAGAAGCAGTTGAACGCCTCAGCAAGAGTGAGTTCACTGCGTTCCGTGAATAGTTCGCCAACTATGAATCTACAAAATGGGATGCTCAGATTGAACGTGATATGAATAGCGGCAAACTGGACAGCCTAGTTTCTGAAGCGTTAGCTGATTACAAAGCTGGTCGCACACAGGAGATATAAATCCCCTCTTTTCTCCTAGCTGTTTCCTAGGTATAGTCACAGCCAATGTCAGAGAATGTATTGAAGATCATTATCAGCTGATTCAACAATGAATTATTATATCTTCTCAAGCTCCACATAAAATGAATTAATCCTACTCCAAAAAACAACATGACAAATTACAGGTCATCAGATAAGTTACTGGTATGAAATTACATGCAATAATACATAACGCTGAAGAAGGAGGTTATTGGGCTGAAGTGCCTGCACTTCCAGGTTGTGTGACTGAGGGAGAAAATAGAAGTGAACTCCAAGAGAATCTTCTAGAGGCTATCCAAGGATGGCTGGAAGCAGGAGAGAGCAGAGTTGGTGATTCAGGCGAGATTATCGAGCTTGCTGTATGAAGACCATTTCTGGCCGAAGGATGGCTAAATTAGCCGAATCCAAAGGGTGGATATTGGCTCGCATTAAGGGTAGCCATCATATTTACACGATGGAAGGTCGCTTTGAGCGCCCAGTAATCCCGATTCATGGAAACAAAGCTTTAAAAATCGGATTACAAAAAAGTTTAATGAAGGCGACCTCCGGCAACCCACATCGCCGCCGTGTTGTGTTTTATAGTTTTAAATTTGTGTGCGCTATGCGATCTTGGAACGATGCACCCTCCGGGCTGAGAAGCATTACAGCACCTGACTTCGTTGCTCTTCAGTCACGGATATACATCCGCTTCTTCATCACGCCTAGTCAGGCACTATAATGCTTCTCAGCGGCGACAATGCTGGTTGCCGGAGGTTACCTGAAGATCATTCCAATTGAAGAAAATGAGCTTTAGGAAGCTAACGCTGAACATAACGTAGATGTTGAGAATTTCGACAATACTTCTGATCTCTTTGCATCTTGGGATTAAAGAAATTTGACGAGCCACCATTACTTGCTACAACAGCAAGCATGAATCAAACAATACGCGTAGGAATTATTGGCTCTGGATTTGCGGTGAAGCATGTCGAGGCGCTGAATGAAATTGAAGATGTGGAGCTAGTGGCGGTTTGCTCTAGAAACGAAGCCACTGCTAGAGAAATTATCGAGCAGAGCACTAGTGACGATGTTACCTACTACGTGTTTGATCAGTATCTAGAAATGCTACGCGCCGAAAAGTTAGACGCCGTTTACATTTCACTCCCACCATTCCTCCACGGCGATATAGAGATAGCCTGTGCTGAGCATGCAAAAGGCTTGTTCATCGAAAAACCAGTTGCTCTAGAATTAGAAACTGCAGGGAAAATTTCAGACGCTTTCCAGCGCTCGGAATCTATCGTCAGCACTGGCTACATGAACCGCTACCGCGCTAACATGCTCTCCGCTAAATCCTATTTCAAACAACACCCAGCCCTACTCTACAACGGTGCGTTCTGCGAAAACATGCCGCCACCATACTGGTGGAGAAGACGCGAGCTCTCAGGAGGTCAACTTACGGAGCAATGCACCCACATCATCGACGCCATTCGTTTCCTCGGTGGCGAAATCCAGCAGGTTCAAGCCCTCTCCACGAGAGGATTCATTAATGGAGTAGAGGACTTCAACGTCGATGACGCCATGGTCATGAACTTCCTCCTAGAAAATGGAGCTACAGGCAGCGTCCAGACTTCATGCTTCACCAAGTCCGCAAACCATGCCGCCATGGGAGTTTACCTCAATGCTGCATCCAGAGAGAAAGTCTACCGCTTCCAGAATCATGATTGCGATCTCGTCATACAGCATGACTCATCAAGATCAGAAAGCATCCTTTCCACTGAAAACCCTATCTTGCTCGAAAACCAAGTCTTCATTAATGCACTAAGAACCGGCGACACTAGCGCTATATTATCGCCCTTCCAAGACGCTATAGAAACTCTAAAAGTAAGCCTAGCAGCTGACCTTGCCATTAAAGAGAATCGTACCGTCAAGGTAGCCGAACTCTAGTTTTGATCACTGAAGTCTAGTTTACTGCCCTAAGAAACGCCTCATAAAAAAAGCAACCGCTTCTAATTTAGAAACGGTTGCTCTATGAATGAATCTTATTTCTACCAGAAGACTGCGTAGAGAGCGATCGTTGCTAGCACCACTCCGATGCCAACCATCTTGGCTCCTTTGGATGTCTCTAGCTCCATCTCTTCGTTTACTGGCATCGTCACTGGTCTCTCCATCGGCTTAACGATAGTGAGGATAATACCTGCAAGCATCACGATGAAGAAACAGATCGCCATGCTATCAAGGAACGCAATCTGGTCTGCATACCACCAGCCTTTACCTGCGATAAAGTCACCAAGGAACCACGTGAGTGCTCCATAGGAAACAATATTGAGACCAATACCGATAGCACCGAAGTAACGCGGAGTACGAGGCGAGAAGAATCCAAAGATGAAGACCGCCAAAATACCCGGTGAAAGGAAGCCTTGGAATTTTTGGATATACTCAAAAATACTCGTAAAGTTATCTAAATAAGGCGCTACAAGAGCTGCTAGCAAAACGAAGACTACCACAAATCCTTTACCCACATTTACAAGTTTCTTGGAGTCGGTAACTCCTGAGAATTTCGCATACAAGTCCATCGTGGCTATCGTAGAAGCTGAGTTCAACATAGAAGCCAATGAACTGATCACAGCACCACAGAGTGCAGCTAGGATAAACCATGAGATATAAGGTTTATCTTTGATCAAGTTTCTTACCAGAACAGGGAAAGCAGAGTCATAATCGTAACCCTTCAGCTCGGCCCCGACTGTAAGCGCCGAATTTTTTTCTCTCGCTTGATTTGACAGATAATTAATTCTATCTGCATCTGTCACGGCAAGCACGTTAGGATCAGTTATCCCATCTTTTACTCGCTTAGCGGTGATTGCTGCTGTCGCCTCCTCTGGAGTGATTGCAGCAAGTTTACTATTCGTCGCAACAATACCAGCAATGAGTTCAGGTTGACGCTCTGTAAACGCTTTATCGACAACTATTGTTTGTTGATCAGTAAGACCTTCTAAAGCCTCAGCATTTTTCCCAGCAGCCGACTCATGCAGATCACCAGAGAATAAATTAAAGGCTAGAATACCTGGAATCACTACAATAAACGGGATGATAAGCTTCAACGTCGCAGCAAAGACAATACCCTTTTGACCCTCCGCCAGTGACTTAGAGCCTAGAGTTCGTTGGACAATAAATTGGTTTAATCCCCAATAGAAGAAGTTAGGAATCCAAAGGCCAATCAGTAGTGCAGACCATGGAATATCTGAATCTTCTATGGGTCTTATCATGTGCATCTTTCCTCCAGACCCATTCGGACCATTGGCCACAGTAGCTTCGCCATCGACACCATCATTAAGTAAAATTAGTCGTCTAAAAGCTCCTGCCTCCTCAAGATCCTGCACAGTAGCATTCGAGTTTTGCACCTTAGACAGGATAAGCTCCTCTGCCGGTTTTTCTGCTAATGCACCAAATGCAAACCACATCACGATCACACCTCCAAGAATCAATGATGCTCCCCAGATAAGATCTGTCCAGGCACATGCTTTCAAACCACCTATGAATACATAAACCGCAGCCAAAGCCGCAATCAACCAACACATTGCAGTCAAACTACTCAGCACTGGAACTTCATGATAATATTCAGAAACAAACTTTGCTCCTGAGAAAATAACAGATGACGTAGCAACAAAGACTAAGGTGATAATTGCAGGAATAGCCATCGCTAAACGAGCCACGCCATCGAAGCGATACTCTAGAAATTCAGGAACGGTATATAAACCAGCTTTAAGAAATTTAGGTAAGAACCAGAACGCAACAATGATCAATGTCACAGCGGCAATCCACTCATAAGAAGCGATTGCCATCCCTAGCCAGTTTGCCGATGAACCAGACATCCCTACAAACTGCTCAGTAGAAATATTTGCTGCAATCAGTGAGAAACCTACAAGCCACCAATTAAGACCGCGACCCGCTAAGAAGTAATCCGAAGTGCTCTGCTCACCATCTCCGTCTCCATCCCTACTTTTCCAGATACCTAGCGCAATGACACCGACGATAGCGATGATAAATAATGATACTTCTAATACGTGCATATTCTTATGTGTTGTTATTTAGTGTTTATTTTCAGCTCTGATCTACCAGAACTAATGAGAATGTTTAATCGGTCTGTAAAGGACTGGTGGTAATACCGTCGACTGTTCGACAAGAGTGGATGGCGAATGAATCAGCGAAATCAGGGTGACACAGAGGATAGGCTTCTGTCACGACAGATTTTAGAGCATCAAAGGCACCGGCCTTGATCAAAGCTCCGCTCGCGCCCTTATCTCCACCACCTAGCATTCGCTCCCCTAGCACTCCTGGCACTGTGCGAGCAAGGTCACACATCGTTTCCAGCTCAGGACCGCTGATCACGTAATCATCACGAAGCCCTAAGCCATCAGCTCGGAAATTTTTCCCAACCTGCTCCATATCACCACCACGCCAGGCAGCAAGAGTTGCTGAAAACCTTACCTGCGCTTCATATAAATATTTCAATCGTCCGACACTAGCGGGAGCCACCATCTCGATGTAAGCAACCGCTTCAGCAAATTTCTCAGGTGTAGAAACTTCAGCCAAAGAAGCATAACCAAACTTCTCGCCCAATAGATACTTCATCCGGTCGCACTCCTCACGACGGATCTTATAAGTCGACTTCTCTAGACCTGGACGCTTCGTCCCAGTATCGAGACCTACGATCCGGAAATCATCTGCATTTCCACCAAATGGAATATGGTCGATCGTTCCCTCTGCTGGATTGAAATAAGTCCCCATACCAGCCTTCGCGAAATAGATCATGATCTGATCTAGCTTACCGCAAGGCGACCCAATGTAATCATTCTCCACCATCTGCGCCAGATCCGCGATCCGCATTCCCTCTTCCACCTCAATACCATTCACTTCAAGAAAAGTGATGATCAAATTCAGCGACAACGAAGCCGAGCGAGACATCCCCCCACCAGGAATATTTCCATACAGCACAGCATCAAACCCTTGGGTTAAAGTATACCCTTCACGCCTCAAAATAAACTCCACTCCACGCGGAAAACGCTCCCAACTATCCTTGATAACCTCTGCAGTACAGTCATCACCAAGCGCAAAATCAACGACTCCATCCTCTGGGAAATTCTCACTAAAAACACGTACGCGCCCGGTATTATTGGGTTTGAATGCTAGCCAGATAAAACGATCCGTTCCCACGCCAAAAAGCTCCATCCCATTGTAATCACCATGCTCCACCCCGAAACAAAACCGAGATGAGCTACGTCTTACTTGGCCGTCACTAATATCAAGACCACAACGCTCTGCACTCTCTCTAAGCCTCTGATGAATTCCTTGTTCCATAATTTGTTCTAGGAACCTAGCAATGAATCACTCTATTATTCAAGAAGTAATCTTTTTCTTTAAGAAATACTATCTTTCCCCACTCCACAATGCTCAGATTAATCAACATCAGAAGTTCTCAATCTTAAGATCGGGAATATGAGTAAAAGCAATACGCATGTTGTCATTGTCTAAAGCAGCATGATCACAACCCAGATGCATCGCACTCTTGCCGAACTTGAGTTGCAAAGAGTCCATCGCATTATTAAGAGCATCCCTATTCTTATCCGCAGAAGCAAACAGCGACGGAGTAAAATTCGTCTTCTCCACCAACTTAAACATAGTAACCCCCAACTGCCTAACCGGCTGCTGCGCCAAACTCCGCTGTCGCCAAATCTGAGACACCAGTTTAGCAAAAAACAACGCATCCGAGCTAGGGTCAAACCGCGCCTCCTGAGACCACCGCTCACCATTCAGATAGCGAATATCCACCACCAACGCCTCAGCCAGCATCTCATAAGAGCGCAACCGCGTCCCCGCCTTCTGCGTCAGCTTATGCAACACCGATTCCGCCTCCGATGGTCGACGTTTCGCCGGCGGCAGAATATGAGAATGCCCAATCGTCCGCTTCTCCGTAACACTATCCGGCACACTGTGCCCCCGAAGTTGTAAGTAAAGCCTATCACCCTCAACACTACCCCAAATATTATGTAACTCCTGCCGTGAACACCCACACAGCTGCTCTACAGAATGCACCCCTGCAGCATGTGACCGCAGCTTCATACTCCGCCCCACACCATGAATATCCGATAAATCTTCCGAATACAAAACATCCGGCAAATCCCCCTCATTGATCACCATAAATCCATTCGGCTTACGCATCTTTGAAGCCATCTTAGCCAACCACCGGTTCGGAGCCACCCCAATCGAACAGGTAAGAGCAGGGCTAAACTCACTCAGTATTTCACTCTTAATAGACTCCGCAATCTCCGCAATCTTCTCCTCCGTTCGCCAATTATACGGCAACCAAGCCCACATCTCATCAATCGATAACACAGCCTCCACATGGATACTCCGCTCTATTACTTCTACAGTCTTCTGGTGCGTCTTAATATACAACTCAGGCCGAGCCGGCACGATCACAATATCTGGACAAATCTCTCTAGCCTCCGCCACTCGCGTCCCCGTCTTGACTCCTCGCCTCTTCGCCTCATAGCTAGCCGCAATACAGCAAGAGCTCTCCGCCATCACAGGTACCACACCCACAGCACGCCCACGAAGCGCAGGCTCATAATGCTGCTCTACGGATGCGAAATACGCATCAAAATCTATAAATAATGCTGATAATGGACTAGGCTCACTCATAACGGCTGGATAAACCTTATGTAATCAAATGAACACTTAGTCAAGAAGAGAATTAGTTGCCGCTCGCTACTATAGTAATAACCCAAGGCAAGGCAGCATCAAAAACACAACCCTAGAACGTCCCAACCAAACCACCAAGCCACGCACTATAACACAAATTGTGGAGTGGGATTAGGAGGTAGGCAGGAAAAATTCTTCCCCCATCTGATATCAAATCAGATAGGGAAAATATTTAGTAGAATTTTCTTACTTAGAAATATCCTTCAGCAGAGGAATAGATCCTGTGGCTTTCGTCCCATCTGGTTTGCTGATTTCTACCCACCATTTAGTATCTGCTGGAAGCGGGTCCGGAGCTACTGTGTGGATGTCGTAGTCATCATGTGATGGTGCGTAAACTCCTTTACCTGGCGATGATAAGGTTTTGTCTGAGGTTC
>JAVCKV010387362.1:0-12980 GCA_032274145.1 Herpochondria borealis | reverse complement strand
GTATCGATTAAGAGAATATGCCACCATAAGAAGATAAAACCAAGATAACAAGAGTTTCAGAATACGCTGACCCCCCCCCCCCCCATAAGATATCACAAGTCATTTCCTGACCTTTTCCCGGCGGCCTCTACGTCGTTATTGGTTCAGTCGGTTTCAATGCGAAGGTCCAGTAGCCGACCCCGGTCGTCATAGACACGGGTCTGGGTATAAAGTAATCCGCAACAGCGCTCTTTCAGAGAGATGGAAGCAGCTTTTTATATCTATCAAGGAGCTCCCCATCCTGGGAGACGCAAGCGGTAAAGATCTTAGGGTTACCAATGCAGTACTCCTTCCAGTGCAGGAACACTGCGTGCCGAGTTCAATTCCAATTTGTCGAACATATTTCATTCCCAGTCCTTCTTGGAACCCAGTTATCTAACCGGAACATAGATGCTATCAATTGCATCAAGGGAGTAGTCGAATTTGCATCGAGGGGGTTGTCGACGAGATACGTTGCCAATTATCGGTCATGGCGACGGCGTCAAACAGTGTAACATGTACAAGGTGCGTATGAAGGAGCGGCCAAGATACCCGATAAGCGGAAATCGATTTAAAAATATAATCACGAGCTCACACGCATTCGCTTGTTAAAGCAACTGAACTTGCCACACTATTCACAAGGACGCACCATGGTTTCGGAGGGATTAAAATGCGTATTCATGACCGAGCCGAAGCCTTAGATGGTGGATCGGTACGGAGTAAGAGTGATGGACTCCGTCCATGAAGTAGTTGAAAACCAACCTTATGAGGTGTTGGTCGGCAACTTCTATTCGGTTAATCGGTCCCTTCCAAAGTTATTGGCTGCTGGGTACGCCACTAGGTCTCCCATCGCTCTCATAAAGTGTTACGGGTACTCTGAGAGAGAAATATGCAAAACCTACAACCTTCTTACTTCCCTGTCGGGAACTGAAGCTTCAAGATTCTAAGATGAGCAAGACAATGAGACGCAACTGGTGATGTCTCTAGTAGAAGAGGCCCTTCAGGCGGGGGAATCAGCTATCAAGCAGGTCACGGATATCCTAATCTCTTCCAGGTCAACAGGAAAGGTGAGAAAGATATTTTAAGCGGATGATGTCACAGGTAGACCTCAGATTACGGCGCGTACGATAGATGGCGGCAATAGCTCTCAAGGAACTAATTTCGTTACAGGTGACGCGCAGACCACTGCGTGTCCCCGATATGACGAAAATAAACCACGCACCGAGCCTGTTGACCCTATCGTAGTGGAGTAAATTGCCAAGGTCCGGGACGTGGCAGAGGAATCGCAAGACAAGGAGGACTTTGACGAGAATAAGACATGTAGAGACCAAGTCGACGTTTGTCATCTATAGAATGGAAAGATGCGGTCACGATTTATGAAGCTCCTTGAGAAGTACGATTGCTTTTTAGAGGGAATCGTAGGCCAAATCCAAGCAACCGAGCACCGCATTCACATCAAGCCCTGACCGGCGCCACCAGTCAGCATCCAGCCGTAATGGGCAGGGAACTGAAAACGATACCTCATCCGTGTGCATGTCAAGTATAAGCTCTTGGCCGGCGTCATTGAGCCGGCCCAAACTGAATGGCCAAGTCCGGTGCTCCTCGCCCCAAAAAAGGATAGGACACTGCGTGTCTGTATCGACTCCCGCCGCCTCAATGAGGCGACGGTCCCCTATACGTATCCTATCCCTCGAGTGGACGACTGCATCGACAGCCGTCATAATGCGAAGGTTTTCACCATGTTTTACACGCTGTGGGGCTTATGGCAAGTCCCGATCGCAGAGCAAGATCGGGACAAAACGACGTTAAAGATCCACATGGGCACGTATTGCTACAAGTGAATGCCCTTCGGTTTGAGAAACGTCCCTTCCATCTCCCCCAAGCCCTTAACATAGTCTTGCCTGGTTTTACATGTCCTATTTGTCTGGTGTACATCTAATATGTAATCTTTTTCTCCAAGGAACATGATTGACACATGAATTACTTCGACCGCGTTCTTTTGTTATTTCAGGAGGCCGTTATAAAGTTGAAGTTGAAAATTGCTTCTTCTTCCAAGCCTAGGTCGAGTACCTGGGGAATATCATTCGCCCCGGTGCGCTGAGACTCATTCGAGATGCAAATAAAATCAAGAAAATTAAGAATGACCTCTTCCCTCAAACTCCAACCCACATGAAGAGCTTCCTAGGAGAGGCAAACGTCTATCTTCGATTCTTCAAGCGATTTTCAAGATATCTCATCACCACTTTCGGAAATTCTCAAGAAGAAAGGCCTTATAGACTGGGGGGAGCAGCCGGAGCCGAAGGAGGGGCACTAGAAAGCGTTTGGTAAGTTGAAAGAGATACTTTCCTCTCCAACCATAGTGGCTCTACCGATGCGCAATCTGGCATAAATGGTCTACTGCGTTTTTTCCCAGTACGCAATCGTCGTCTTACTCCTTCAGCGGCACGAACAAAGGAACCCAAATGATTGGAAAATTTCGGGTACTTCTCAAAGACTTTGACGAAGGAACAGCGTAACTATTCAGAAACCGAACGCGAATGTTACGCTGTGGTGTTGGCATTAATCACCCTTCTTAAGTACCTCGAGGGAATTCATTTCATGGTTCAAACCGACCACGCGGTGCTCAAGTGGATGTTGAGATTGAATGACCCAAACGGACCGTTAATGCGGTGGCGCTTGCGCCTCATGGAGTTTGATTAGGAAATTATCTACCGCCCAAGCAGAGTAAACCTAATCCCTGACGCCCTATAATGATTGCCTCAGCCATAAAATCCAGAGTATGATGAATTAGTCGATGAGATCCTCACGTTCCAGGCAGAAGTTCACTACGTCCATGATATGGTGAGCGTGGAGACCAGACGATGAATAAAAAATTCCGTGCGGCCTAATAGTCCGGTCACAAGAGTAAAGTCGCAATATACATCGGACCCGACAAACGCCACCCATTCAATGCCAGTCGTATCAGCTGCATCGAGGACAAGGACCACGGTACAAAGAAACGGGCCCGACGAACCTATTACAAAGTGGCGCGTTGGGCAGAGGACTGGTGGCGAGCTGCCAGAAAAGATGTGGAAGGATGAATAATACATGAAACTTCCAGACGAGGCAAAGGATGAGAAGAAGGACCTTCGGGAACTCTTAGTCTCTGCTCAGGACGCCAGAAAAGCCGATGAGTTTGAGTGATAAAATAAGCCAATTGATGAATTGAAAGAGGAAACAGGGGATTCTTTACCGTCTCCTCTCAATCTCAACTAGATAATAGAGGAGAAGAGCCGCGATGAGTTCTACTATACCGTACTGGTAACGCAGGTTGGACGATCCGGGCCGCGCTTCTTCGAAGAAGATAACGTCATTCTTTGCCGTTTTCATTCGGACGAAAAGGACTTGATCCTAATATTCCTTCCTGCATCGCTTCTAAATCGAATGCTCCTACTGGCACACTACCACCAGCTGTCAGTAAATCCTGGGAAGACGCGTTTCCACAAGCGTCTTCTGTAGAAATAGTACTGCCCCCAAATGTCGGCCGAAGCAACTGCGACCGTCCAAGAACTGGATATTTGCACCAAGAAACGTGTCCGCCTTATCAAGCAACCCAACCCAATGCGTCTTTTCCCGGCTGAAAAGCCGCTGGAGACATTCGCGATCATAATACGTGGGCCCTTGCCCAAGTGTAAGTCCGGGTTCCGTTTCATTTTTGTCTTCACCGACTGATTTACCAAGATCACTAAAATGATCCCTCTAAAACGGATCAAGAGTATGCCAAAGAATTTTTGAATGAATGGGTATTCAAGTCTGCCCCAAAAAACCTTGGTGTCTGACAATTCTTCGCTGTTAGGGTCTGAGTTTTTCCAGCTGATTTGTTCTATTATTAGGGTGAAGAACGCGCTCAATAAAACTTACCGTCCTCAGATAAACGGGCAAACAGAAAGTTCAATCGCTCACTCATTTCGATTTTGTGTTGCTATGTCTACGACCATTCGGTTGATTAGTTTGATTATGTGCGCGCCATCTTCTACGCTTATAACAACGCTGTGCATCCGGTAACCCCAACCACGTCATTCGACTTGGTTTTGTCGTGTCCACCCCCTGAGTTCACAGTCCGGCACTTTCCGCAGAATGAGAAAAGCACCATGGACAAGGAGGAATTGTTACGCCTTCTGGACGTTGCAATTGGTAAGGCGACGGATCTTATTCGTACGGCAAAACTCAGGTAAAAAAGAGAATTCGACAAACGCGTCCGGCGTTCTGGAGAGATCCTGTTCTGCGGCGCTGTTTACGAAGAAAAAAACGATCAGGACAATAAGCGCGCCAAGCTGACAAAAGAAGTTCCAGGTCCTTTCAAAGTTTTGGAGTCCGGCGAATCGTGCACCATCTTCATTCCGCGCGGTCATGTGGTTTAACGCGTCAGCCATAATCGTGTAACACGCGAAACGTCGTCCGTACCGGTGGTCGGCCCAACCGACACGTCCCATCAGGCAGCGACCATTACTTGGGAAAAAAAGATGGCCCAACCTGGTATTTTAAGAAAATCCTCAAGCATGGCGAGATGGATGACAGATCCCTCAAATTTTTGTTTCAATTAGAAAGCCATTCTCAGACTTGTTACGCTCGCACTGACGTACCGGAGTAAAACGTGTTTCTCTACCTCGTGAAAATTGCTCGGAATCGTGTCTTGTTTGCTATCTTTAAGGCTCCGCCTGATCCCGCGTTTAACGCACCACCCTTTCGCAATCTTGACCTTCGAATCCCGATCGCTCGACGCAACGCGCCTTTCCCCCACCCGTTCCCCCAAACATGCACATATACCTTACGGTTTTCCCCATGGCCGCCGTAATTTGAAGTTGGAGCGGAAGTCGTAATGTCTACGCTGCGTGTTTGGTGTTTTTCGAAATCATCAATTATAAATCATCGTCTCAAGAAGTTTTCTGCTCGAGTTAAGGACAGCCTCAAGCATCAAGCATCAAGAATCAAGAGAATTCAGAAGGAACCTATAACATCAGGCATCCTCTCGCGCAGTTATATGCGCAGGTTAAGGAAAATATTGAAAGCATGGTCTCGCGCATTACTCTGCGCGAGTTTTAATTCATCCGAACCAAGAAGAACCTCGCTCGTAGTCCAAGTTCTGCCCGATAAGACAAGTTAAGCGCAGATGCCGTCGTCTTTTCCACCATCGCATCGCTACCAGGTCTCGCTAACTTGAAAGAGAAGCCTGAACGACCGCCACCGCCTTCTAGATCTATGGGAGCAGACACTCTTTGCAGGTTGAATTGACAGCCAACATTAGCCTTACGGCTTCATGCGTGAATACTGAGAACTGTTCGGTGGTTTTATTATCCATAAAAGCAGTATCAGCAAGCAGATCCAAGGGCAAACGCAAGCGACTCAGGGCGGCGCGCAGAAACTGCGCGCTTTACTCAACCACTTGTAGTAAGTCTCGCAGAAACTGCGGGATTAAAGGGCACAACTCTTTAAGCAACAAGTTTTCCTAGGCCACAGCGAGAAAGTGCGCGTCTCTAACCTCATCCCCCACGCGCCAAATTCGATTTTAGTCCGAAATTGAAGAAATCATAGTCCTCAACTCGGGCAATCGGCTACACGGAAACGGCAGGCGAGGTTTCAAAATTTCCACGAGGTGTACAAAAGTTGAATTGAGGGTAAAAATAGAGAGCTAATGCACGACGTGGAGCAGGAAGATATGGAGAAGTGAAGAAAATGAAGTAGTATGTCGATTTCGTGGGTGTGAGGACGATATTGTACTGTAAGTCGCTGCGTGAAAAATATTACGGTAATTACAGTCCACTCGGCGGGGGATGTCCGCCAGGGTGGCTCCAATATTCTCTATTTCCCATACGAGTCCCCTAACCCCCCTTTCGCGTGCCGCGGGTCACCACCAGACTCTCGAGACCACATCGGCTGAGGTCTAAATTGGCCTCGTCCTCACCGGAAGGAACGAAGCAAGATGGTTAAATCAGGATGCAGCTTATCTGCAAAGCCCCACACATCGAGGCTAGTTGCCAACAAGGGCCGTACCGGCATGGGCACGGGTCGTTTTCAATGTGCCGACGTGAGGTTTTTGGGCCAAGTACGGCTGATTAGATAAAGCATCGAGCCAAAAGTGGGCAGGGACCAACGAAACACACTGCGCCTAGGTTGCCCCCGCGCGAGAAACGAAGGCGAATCACGCCGCCTGACCGGGGTTGCAGGAAATTTTACTGTGCTCCTCCCTCTGTAGGTGGATAACTAGAACCACAATTACCCGTCAAGGTCTAACGGCGTCCGACAGAGGCCCCAAGTATACATGATCAAATAATTCTTCTTCACACTCGACGTCACTACAAACAGTTCCGTCCACATCCTGTGCAAAGTGCCTCAAATCGACTACTCCCCCCTGCTTGTACCAGTTCCCATAAAACCCTGAACCGCGTCAACGACTAGTACCCCCTAACAGGCGCCTTCGGTGCCTGTCCCTCGCATCGGACGTCAGGAAAAGAAGAGAATATTTAGGTACTCCCGGAATTGCAGGTACGGAGAAATGAAGTGCCCTTTACGCCTCCCATATGACAAAACAACTCCAGGCGCTTCAAGGCGCCTATAAAACTTTTTTCTCCATCGAATAAATGAGTAAAAAGGGACGAGCGGTCGAGGGACCGACTGGAGATGGCTTTTCCGTATAGTGTTAACGTACCAGGCCTGACCGCCACAGCGACCCATCCAGGCACCTTCGGCGCCTGGCACGCACGACGGCTGCGAATGCAATGCCGTACCAAGCCATCCAATCGCTCTCAGAACACTCACACGCGTCAAGTTTTAACCCCCACAGGCACCTCGGGGCGCCTATTCCAGGTCTGTCATTCTACCGCTCCTCCATATATTCCGCTCAAGCCTTAAGGGGTCCAGGGTTGGTAATCGGGTTAAGCACGGCCGTTGCTTCTAAAAAAAGCGGCCTTCGGCGCCTTTTCTTCGCGGCACTTTGTCTCGCGGTTGACATTACGACCAGGATTAAATGAGGTTGCTAACACACACGCTCTCGCTGCACCCACGCTAGGAGCTTCTAGGTGCCTTTTAAGGCGTGTGCAGACGATTGGGAGTCACTCGGCGCGAATCGGACACAGCGCGCCTTGGATAGTCCCGCTACTCTTCCACTTCCTCACCTAGGGGTGCCACGGTCGCTGATTGGCCTGAACGGTTGGGTCGCTCACTGGTTGGCTTCGGCATATATTTGGCCTAGGTACAGGGCTGACCGCCCTGTTTAGGGTGTTCTAGTTAGGGCACGTTTTACTATGGGAAGGTTCTGTACGGGCTAGGATAGTCAGTGTGGTTAGTTTTAAGATTTTTTCCCTTGGGCCGGTTTGGCCATAATCTCACCTTTGGCGCTGCCCCAGCCGCTATATAAGCGTCCTGGGTGGCGCCAGGTTGGGAGAAACGGACATGAAGGTAGGTAGTTAAAAGATTCGCACAAGAAAGCCTTTTTACCCTCTTGCTTCTTCTTTTCTTCTTTATTCTCCTTTCCTTTTGCCTTCTTATGGGGTACTCCTCAGCGCCTCCTAGTGTACGTACACCATGCTTGACGGCGACACCAATTCCAGCCACACGTTTCCGCCGTCCACGTATCCGCAGACATCTCCCCCGCTTTCCGCTATACCAATTATTACGCTTATTTGAACGGTACTGAAGTTCGCTACTACCCCGCACCACAGCTCCAGCTCGCTGCAGCGAGCTAGAGCCACCCGCTACGCGTAGCAATTGGCCGATCACAAGTACGTATATTCCGATTCATAAAGTACCCCATACGTCTGTATGTAGTTGAGAATAGTCACAGGGATCAGATCACTCCCCTTTTTTTACACAGGGAAACCAGTACGGGCTGATCACATGTCAACATGCATGCATGCGTGGTAAACGTGCTTTCATTTTCGGACCAGACATTGGTCGTACCCGCCTACGAGCTCTGTACATTGAGACAGTGTACTACTCGAAAACTCACTTTATTAATGTACAGGAAATAGGATTAATTGCTCTTTTCAGTAAATGTTACTCCGGGGTACATACAAAGATTGAATATTCTGATAAAAATGAATTTTCATAAATATAATTACTATTAATTACTGCCCGACGTACAGTAGTTGTAATATAATTTTCATGCCCCAGTAGTGTGTAGCTTAACATGCACATGCAAAATACATTCCGTATGGCTCATAACATACACATACAATAAAAAAGAAATACAAGAAAGTTCAAACTTTTATTTAACTTTAGCCACTGCCCCGCGTACAGAAATTGCAACAGAAATTCCTTCCCTCCAAGGACTGTAAAGGTCATTATGGACATGTAAAGTGTGGTGAAACGGGTCCCGTGTGCTCGTAGTCACGTGGCACGGTTCGGGCATATCGGTTAAAGCCGAAACCCAATTCTAATGGCAATTTCGTTGCGGGTCCAGTACGCATTACATGTGCATACCCTATTTCCGCGGCATCTTGCCTTTTGTCTTAATGTAATTAGTGTAATGGATCTATACAATCGTAAAAACCAGTGTTGCTGGACCGAGCGATGCACATGTGTGCTGCACTGCATGATCACACTATTGGTGATATCGGATCACCAGGACACCACATGGTGCATGTGCGATGTAATAATTTACAGTGACCGGCAGCGCCGATTAATGACCTGCGATCATAGGCACTGTAGCGCGCCACGGAACGGAATGTCGTAACCTCACGGGGTTGTGCACTGCACAGTAGAATGTATTTAGTACCCTTTGGACCGAGTTCTCAGCGGGACTCGGGAACCTTGGCCTCCTCCGGCACCAGACGTATACACCATTCGACCTCGCCGATACCAGTCCTCATTAACCTCAGTAGTCTACTGCGTATACAGAGTGCTTCCTGGTTGTGGTATCCGCAATTTCGACTCATCAGCCAAGCTGCCTTCGTCGTCCTCTCGTTCGGCCACCGCTACACATGTCAAGACTTAAAATCTCGACCGTCTTAACCTCCCGTCTCGAGTACTCGAAACTTCCGATAAGGGAAGTTACGCGGTATCACCGATAACTGATAACAGAACTTCTGCACAAGTGTTTAGACCTCAAGAAAAAAATTCAGGTTCTATTTTGCAGGCCAATCCAACTTTAAGAGTAATCCATCGAGTTCATAGAGAATATTCTAGGAATAAAACTCTAGTGTTTGGCATCTCTTCCAGCCACGCTGGACCCGGGCAGGGGGGCTTCGAAAACCCTGCGTTCCATTTCTGTGTGCCTTTGGAATGTGGGCTTTTTGTATTACAAAAAATACATTCCGTAGGGCAAAACATACTAAAATTGGTGAAAACAGTCGGAAAAGCTGCAGCATGTTTTTTATTTTAACTTTATAGCCAATCGAACACACCATTTAATTTTTATTCCTTCGGCGACGCCGTCAGTGAACGACCCTAAACATTTTGCACGGACAAGAAGTTCTTCACGGACGCCAATCGGCTCAGGCATTTTTCTCGAGGTCCATAAATCCAACCCCCTCACCATCACACCACTAACACGTGTACGCACGTTGTCTCGGCCTTTCCGCAGTAGTAAATGTAGAGTTCGGAGATTTCACATCTACATCAATTTAATTCTTGTACTGCAGGTAAGGCACCGTCTGATTGTGCGTGCGACTCTTCTATTGCTTTTTCCGGAGGAAATTCTGGGGAAAAAATTGCCCAGTACAGTACGAATTCACTCAGAGACTCGTTGTCGAGCTTAAGTTCACTCGAACACCAGAATTTTGCAAAACTGAGCGGGCCACCCCATTAGGCTGGGGGCCATTCAAACAACGCAAGACTATAATTTTGCCAAGCCATGTGATAAATGCACATAATCGGAGAATCACACGCGACAATAGTGATCGCGTGAGATGTTCTGCAAGGAAAATGATCGAATATCAGGCCTTTATCTGCGCCTGGTACACCCCATTTTTCTTCTTCCAGCGTTCTGCTGGTAGGCTAAACGCTGAAAGAAGAAAAATAGGGCATAAGAAACAAAAGAGACAAAGACATGTGAGTGAAGCGAATCGACGGTGGGAACAAGATGCCCCGGAGTTGGGTGGGAGATAAATAGACATTAGTGGGGACAACGGAGGTGCAGATCGAGCGCCGAATGCCTGCATGAAAGCATCGACGGCGGCGCGCAAGGCCAAAAGGCGACGCTCTGTAATGGACATTTCGCTGTCCGTCACTCGCTATTTCCCGGGGCTGCTTCACCGACGTACATTATAAAGTACACAGACGCGAAGGGCAAGTGAAGAAGAGCGTGAGAGTACTGGCAGACGCGGGAAGAGTCAAACGGAGAGCGCTACATGCTACGCCCAGGTGGTAGCATGTGCCCAAAAAATCCACCTCGACGCGGCGGTGACAGAAAAACGGCTGTCGTAGTATACCTGTAGCATTCCAGCCACCAAACAATCCAATCGGTTCATCAATAATGCTTCTCCTAACTGTGTTACGACGATAAGGGGGTGGCGCACCCCCGACGTCGGATCATACACGTGTGAGCTAACCACGGCACAGTAAATTCCTTCGCCACTCTGCCACTTCGCCACTCCGCGACGTGGGTAGGTATAGCGTACAGTACGCTGTGGGTAGCCCGACACTTCGTCAATTTAGCACTCCGGGTGTTACGTGCGCTGATTGGCTGCGCTGGGTGGACCTGTCGACGGATGGGGATATCATGATAATGGGTTGTGATAGGGCTGGTTTCCCTATCGAGGTCGTCTATTTAAGGCACCTAGTGTCAAGCTAGCTACTTTAATGTCTCTGTGTAGTTAGTTTTAGGGGTCATTGCCCCTTGGGCCGTTTTTTCGCAACGATGTCTGCCTCGGGCGCGCGACGGGATTGAGCTACCAGGCCGCACCACACTTAACCCAGTCTTAATAGTTGAAACTGCCAATACGGGTGCTGTGCGAACCGTAGTAATGTCCAACCGGAGCGGTAGTACCGGTAACATGTAGAAAATGGGCCATATCTTTGCCCAGTTGCGCACTGCCGATGTAGGCCGATCGAAGGTTGAAGAAACCTGGGCTGGTGGGGCGGACAGCAAACCATTTTAGAATCAAGTCAATGGTGTATTGTTTGCCGAAATGCACCGTCCGAGCACAGTCGGTCCGCAGCCGGCAGCACCGGTGCCACGACGGTGCATTTCGGCGCAAAACGAAACTTGACACATTCTAAAAAACATAACAGTAACCGAAACTTTTGAAAGTTCCCCTTTTCTCTTTCAGAGTGTAGGAAGGATATGCACAGTAAAAAACTGAAAATTTACTTATTTAGGAATGTCCTGTGGTAAAGTTGTTGGTTTCAAGTGATGGTAACAGGTATAGTCAGTTTTCGGGACGCAGTAGGGATGAAAGAGGCCGAGAGTTGAAATCCGAGCAGAAACCCGATATGAAATACGTTTTTTATACTGTATTCTAGGGTAGCCCTTCTGTCACGAATTATATCCTCTGATTTCAAACGTCAGATCCGTGATGTGCTACTCGTGTTACACGTTGCCCTGTTTCCAGCAAGTAATCATATATCAAGAATTCCTTTTTTAAAAAATGTGCATTTTTTTCGTGACATCACGCATCAAGATAGTCAAATACACCGATAAGTAATAATATTTCCAGATCTTAGATGATACAGAGTGACGAGTTGGAACAGGATATGATGCTACAAGTATTTTTTGGTTTCCCTTCTTAAAATAAAGAAATTTTACGCGCAGCATAGAAATGGACCATGGATTATTTTATATGTAACGACTGAAAAAAGTCAAAGTTCTATAACACATCCATATGAGCATATTTTGGTGCTTATTACGCATCAAATGTGCCATATTTCTGGATGGGTAGAAATGATCATACATGCCTCTACATCTGAATTTCTCATGCTACTGACTGTTCCGTGGCTGTATTTGGGGACTGCTCAGAATATTGGAGTGCGTGTCTTTGAGAGCTAGGAAAATTAGGATTCCGAGACTAAAACACATGGAGGAATTGAACATTTTGAAACTTATAGGAGCCTTAATCTAGTTATGCAGAACAAGCCAATCACCTGTTTCCATCCAAATCTCTCAAGCTGCTGAGTGCTTCTCGGCACTACGTAGAAACCACAGTAGGTATGTTTTAAAATTATTTTGATTCTATAAGAAAACTGAGAAATGAATCCCAAAGGTGTGTTATGTATATATGTTAAATTTCTAACACACATGGTACCCTATTCGAAAAACTGTAGAGAGTATCGTTCTTCATATAGGTGTGATTTTGGCAAGTTATTTAGACCTTTGGCAGTATGAAGGGACTAATAGTTCATTCTCAATGAAGAAGATAATATGTTTTTAGCAGGCGGGTTCAATTTATTATATGTTCTACTAAGCATTGGCAGTGAAAATCTAACGCAGAGCACGCAACCGATTTAATTTCTCCTATTCTATCTTGACTACTCATTCCTATACTTGCGTTTTCCAGTGCATGGATTCGGGAGAACAGGACCATGGTTATGGCCCTTTTGCCTGATCATTATCCATGGTTTCGTATTAGAACCTTGATTATTGAGCTTGAACGTCAACATCTTCGCCTTACAACCTTGGAGATACCTAAAGCAGCGGAAGGCATTCTTCTCATTGAATAAGGCACCATATGAGCTTGGCCCTGCGCTTCGATTCTGAAATTGTTCCTTGTTTTCCCTTAATTTTTCGCTATTCTCGGACGGTTGAAAGACTGGAACCCCAAACTGTAGGATAGTTGCCGCATCGTACTTTATAATGCGTTTCATCAATGCAACGGGTGTTGCAGCCGGCGCGTGCCGGTCGCATGTCGTGGAATCGTCCAAATCAATTACCGATTCTGTAGCAGCCGTTGCATTTGGGAGAAAACCCAAACTTTGCTGCGTAATGAAGACTGTGACGTCGGCTTCTGTCATGCGCTCGCCCTTCTTGGAATATACATGCTCCACACACT
>JAVCKV010387140.1:0-12984 GCA_032274145.1 Herpochondria borealis | reverse complement strand
CAAAATTCCAAGTCATCAAATTCTGGCCAATTTTCTTGGAGAAAGAGATTGAAAGCTGCTAGAAGGATAAGAAAAGAAAAAAACTAGACATTTATTGCTTCACAAGGGCCCACAAAAGTATCCAAAAATGGCCACTCCAGCCGCAAGCGCGTTTCATCGAAGACGCCTCATCAACAGCTCAAGCCCCAACGGCCTAGCAACTGCTCAACGCCCGGCTCAGACCGGGGCACTGGCCATGCAGCAGGTCCTCGCCACAGCGCGCGCCCCCTCCACCCACCGCAACCGCAACTACGCTCAACACCGTCCCGTCCCAGTCCCGTCGTCGTTCTCGCTTCATAGCATTCTCTACTCCTTAGTCTCACCACTTCTCTCCTTTGCTCACGACTCTCTTCCACAGGTCGCTGCCGCCACCATTATTTCTCTCCTCCTTGCCCAACTGCTCCGTACTTTTCTCATCTCCACCGTGGGCTCACTCCTCCTCAGTTGCCCAGCACGACCTCCGCCACTTCCGATTTCCGTCGTCTTTGTCAATTTGTTTCTCCTCTTACTACTCATACCCCTCATCATTTTCTCTCACTACTTTCTCTTCTATACTGCCTCAACCGCTCCATCTCGTCCGAGGCACATGTTCGCCTCTTTCGTCTCCGCTCCTTCGCTCGCAATCGTCTTCTCCTATCTCCTATACGGCCCGTTCCTCTCACCCCACCACTTCTTCTGTACCGTCCCGACTTCGATCTTTCCAACGCCTCGGGCAATTGCTGCTCCACTCATTATCGGCTTTTTTTCAGCCCCGTCACTCTCAATCCTCACCTTTCGCCTCCGTCCCCATACCCCACCGCCTTATCCGTTCCCTCGCTCTGCGCTGCGCAGAGCACTCTCTGCATTTCCTCCTGCACTCCTTGTGGCCATACTTCCCACGCTGCCGGCGCTAATTCCAACCCTTGGTTACGTACTATTCACGCGCCCACCGCGCTCGTTCTACCCGTCTCTCCTTCTCACTCTTTCACGCTCCCTCTCCGCCGCCTTTGCCGCGACCACGGCATTGCTGCCGCACACGTTGTTGCTCGCGTTTTATCCGCAGTCTAAGGCACCACTCTCCACCCCACCCCCTCCATTCGCGGTGCAAGATGCCCGTCAGACGCTCGCGAATGCACCTAATTCCGCACCAGCTGACGTGCGTGTCGCAATCACCACGCTGACGGCACATCCGGTCAATCTTCACCCGTTCCCACCGTTCTCCGATCCCAGCGGGCGTGTCTGGCGTGCGACGATAGAGGCTGCTCTGGAACCGATCATTTCTATGGTCGATAAGCTTCGCGTATCAGGCTTTCCAGATCCTTCAGCGCTCCAACCAGGCCTGTACCCGAACCCCCGTCTCGACCCGTCGTCCACCCAACAGAATGGAAACGTTCTATCGCAACACAGTGCCACCCTCCCAAGTACTGCTTCCCTTCCGTTTGACGAGGTCAGGGACTCTCTCACGGCCCTTCGCTATCTACCGGGGCTGTTCGCTGCTAGTCGCGTCCATGACTCTTATGGCGTTGCACATCCGACCTTGCCGCACGCTCTTGCCATGCTGCTGCTGCTGCGTGAACGCGCTGTAGCAGCTCTGGCTGCTGCACCGCAGGATTCTCGCCCTCTGTGGTGGTTGCCCCGGTTGCTACAAGCCCTTCGTCCGGCCCCAAGCACGGCATCGTTGGCTGCCATTGTAGATGCTGCAACCGTATGCATTTACCGATTCACAGATATGTTCCGTGAGCAGGCCGTAATCTACGTCGAAGGTCGTGAGATTGGATGGGACGCGAGCGCGTCGCCGATGCTTGTGAGATTTCTATCATTCTCCGCGTGATGCATCATGTCCTCTGGGTATGAAAGTCTTTTTTGGGGTGCTGCCTGTTGGGCGATAGCTTGTGTTCAAAGTGTAGCAACGAACGACTCTACCTTGTCGTAAGAAACAGTTATTTGCGAAGGGGGTCCACGGGTGGAATCCCTGAAGCGAATGGGTTCTCACACACAGAAAGTAAGGGAAGCTTCTTGTGTGGTTGGTAAGCTTTAGCAATTAAAAAAGTTATCACGGAAGCTGCACTCTCGATGAGGCGCTCAGTGGGGAAAATGAATGTGTTGGAGACGGAGGCTGATCAGTGAGTGTTCGTTCTCTCCTTCCTTTTTCTGTGTACTGTGCTCTTGTTTGGACAATCACCCCATCACCTTCCACGTGAACGTGATGAACAACAAAGTACTGACTACTGCGGCGATAATCAGCACGTCACGCTTCTTCTTCCGTCGGATCTGGCCGATGAGCCGGTTGACGGCCGGGAGGTTCTCTGACATGGTTTCGACCCGCTCAACCATGCTCGCGAACATTGCCCTTTGCCTGTCAAGGTCCTCCTTTAGGCTAAGCCCCGTCGCAATAGCCGTGTCCGCGCCCGCAGTTGCAGCTGTAACGCTCGCGCGTTCTTTGTACAACATGTCGAGCGCTACGCCGTCCGTCGACACGCCCGGTCCCCCGCCACCCACGCCGCCGCCCGCGCCGTTGCCACCGCCGCGTTCCGCACCGGAAAGCAATTCTGCATGCTCGCGCAAGGATGCAATAGAGCCGCGAGTTTTCCGAAACTCTTGTCGATAGTCGTGCAGAATCTCCGTGTGTCGCTGCAATGTGTGTGTCGCCCCGGCACCGCCGACTTTGCCGCCTCCTGCACCGCTGCCGCTGCCGCTGCCACCGGATGTTGCGCCCATCGCTTCTATTACTGCGGATAGCTTGCTGAGAAGAGCTTCCATGTCCGTGGTCATTGTTTCCACGGCTAGAGAGTCGCGTGACGCCGTCCCGCGCCGCAAGATCGCTTCGTCTCCACATCATAGCGTCGCGGTTGATGCATTTTGTTTTGTTGGAGGGGGGCAGGGGTGCGGGGGACGCAACATGTCAGCATCGTTTTGCCAAAGAGTTGTATGTGTGTGCTTCTAAAGAGTGCGTGGCGTGTTGCGAATGAAGTTTTGAGGTTGGGTGTTACGGGGTGACTTACCGTCATTTCCGGTGCGGTGTGCCTCGAATGAGGTGCGGCTGGTGGTGGGAGTAGTTGAGGTGTTCTGCAGGCTGGAGGCGAGTTTTGCGTATTCAACGAGCTTGCCATCGATCTCTGTCTCGAGACGACGCGCCTCTTTGCGAAGTGTCTCCCAGGTTTGTGACATTGCGTCGCGAAGGGCGAAAGAGCAGAACGAGCTGCGCGCACCGGGGTGGCGTTGCTTTTTGAGGTGCAAAAGCTGGAGGAGCGGGATGTGTGTGGTGCGGGAAAGGCGCCGGAGAGAGAGTTACTTCACGGAGTCGAACGAGTCGAGGCTGACGGTCGGCCGGGGTTTCATGAGAAGTTGCTCTGGAGCGATTCTAAAAACTTGATGCACGGTGTTGAAATTCGAAAAGAACGGTTACTAAAATGGTGGTTTACAACCTGCTGGTGAATCTCTGGCCTTGCAAGGTTTGTCTAGAAACTGAGCACGCACAACTAGGACACGTGGCAGGTGAAAAGCCCTACGGGACACTCAAAAAATACTTGAAGCAAGGCTACTATGAGTTCCACTTAATCAGGCTGACCCCTTCTCATGGACGTGTACAATCATATATGGTCCGTATATAATTCTGAATTGAATTTACAGACTATGCCAGTACAGTACCGATACGGTTCGGCACCCCTCCTCCAGTGCACAACTTCCAAGTTGAATAAGTCGTTCGCGGTGGTCAGCCAGAAGTTGAGGCTTTCGAGCCGGTCCGCGCCGTCCCATCTCCGCGCGCGCGACAAGCATGCAATGGCTTCCCCGGTTTTGAATCAGTGGGGAGCAGTTCCTCTGGCTTTATCAGTTGCTCAAATCGTCCTCACCCTCTTTCGGCTGCGTGCAAGTCAAACACTCTCCGACACTCGCCTCTACGCAGACTGCTTCGTCATTTTGATGCTTGCCCTACTCGGCTCTGTGCTCATAGTTGGTCCATTCATCCCACTGGGCAAGGAACGATTCAAACTCTGGTAAGCTCTCAGGCGCATACGTTGAGCAACCATTTGCCTCTCAACCCAAATAAGCACACAATAGAAAGAAAAAAAGTGAGGATGACAACTAACGCAGCTCGTGGTTCCTGGCGTTTTTATACACATTTATCCGCTCATGCTCTTGTACGACACATACCTCATTCTTGACTCTTGTCGGGGGGGTATGGCAACAGGGAGGCGGAGCGTCTTGCACGACGACCAGACTTTGAAATCATGCGGCATCGAGGCATGTACATTGCGGGCCATGCCTCCTAGTCATGTAAACGGATCGTCGCTACCTCGCTCCACCGTCGCCCGTTAAAGGGGTTCGGCGTACAACGCTTACCACAAGCCAATTTGCAGTCTGACGTGCCGAATGCATGTCGCTGGCCGTCACGAAGCAGCAAGATGTGCCATTGAACGAAGCTCTTGCGCGATCCATGCAAACGCATACAATTGGGACTGGTTGCTGTCACACACACACACACACACACACACACACACACACACACACACACACACACAAACACAAACACACTCTCTCTCTCTACCGTTCTCTAATTGTCCTTCTTCCCACTTCCGCCGAAACGGCGGAGCATGCCCTTCAGGCTGAAGCCCGACGTTCGCTTCGGGGCTGCACGTGACGCCCGACGATGCGAAGTGTTTCGCGTCAGAGCATCGAACGTGGCCGGTGGCATTGATGACTCCTGTGTCTCCTCTTCCTTCGCCGCGACCGATGCCATGATATCGACGTGCAGGGCCGAGTAGTCGCGCGCAATGGCCTCTATGTTGGTCCGCTGCTTGGAGAGTGGTGTCGACGAGTTGGACGTCGGGGAGGTGGTCGCGGCCGGAGAACTCGGTGCTTTGGACGCGATCGGGGATGGTGCCGTCGAAGTCGTAGACAGAGGAGATGTTGGTGCTGGTGAGTCCATTTGCTCGGCGTGTTGTGCAGGCGATAAGGGTCGACGAGTCTGTAGGGTATTGGTCAAGAGGCAGTCACAGGGATCGGAGAGAACGTCGGGATGAGGGAGAACAGAAAAGTCGGTTCAGCAGGGCGTTGGATACGTGAAAACCGACCAGCTATACACAGTAGAAATGTGCGAGTGTGTGTGTGTGTGTGTGTGTGTGTGTGTGTGTGTGTGTGTGTTCGTGTGCTGTACAAGAGGGTTAGTCCGTCTTCCAAGTTGAAAGCATCGTCTACGACGGTTCCGAGAGGAGTACGCCTCCTAGTCATCGGTGGTCGCAACTTCCCGCGCGAATGTGATGAGCGACACGACAGCCCGGGAGTATTGAAATGTAGATTTCATTGCACTACCCCCGTCGATGGGATGACGATTGGGACCACGTAATATTTGAATCGCTGGCCGTTGCAACGCCTTCGTCTCGCCCTTTTCTTATTGCACAACCTTTAGCAGCACTTCCATTCCACTTGCCGCGTCTCGACGCTTAGCTTGCTCTCGCAGTGGTGCAACGCCCATCTACCACGGCCTGTGCAACACGGGTTCACTCGACATTGCAAGGAGCCCAAGCTGCACCATTTTCTCGCCCCAGACCGCACACACTGCTCACCGCTTCATCTTGTCGACTGGTCGGGCGCGCTTCCGCTGCAACTTTTTCAGCTCGGAGTTGCTACCCTCGGCGCGCATCATGTGGTGCACGCTGATCCCAAGCAACCGTGGTGGTGAAAGTCAAGCGGCGAAGACTGGGCGCACGGCTGCGGTCTGCAGGAGAATACCTTTACGATAAGTTCAGTATTCAACAAATGCTGTACAGGACACTTACCTGAGTTGTACGGTAGGGATGCTCATGTTTTGCCACTTCCGCACATTGTGTCATACGTTGCAATCAATAGTACCCTCAGAACGGTGCTCACAATGTGAACTTGCTTAGGTCCTGCGGCCTGGTTGCAAGAGGTACAACTTGAAGTAGAAGTTCACAGACGCATCTGCGCCTGCTTGGAAACAGCTAGCCAAAATATTCTCGGTATCTCCGCTTGAACAGTATAACACACAACAACAAGGATGCTGTGTCCCGGGCGTGAAAGGGTATCTTACCCTTTGCAGTTCGATTAGGATTCCCGTGACACCTCTCTCGCAGTCTTCTTTTTGAAAGCGGGGGTTTAACCGGATTCAACCGTGCAGCAGCCGGAAAAGGCACGGCTCTTAGAATTTTGTGCACATCGAGAATCAACTTACGCACGCGCTCTCTAGAGAGAGAGCCATTACGCTTTCTTCTGGGGCGCGGATTTCAGCGGCTTGACAAGCGGTATAATGGTACTCGTGCAATTGGCGCACTTGGTCGCGATTGCCGGCATGTCTGTGCAACAGTACGGGCACTTGCGGATGATCCATGACGGGACACAGCGTCCTCCGTATCGCTGCACGGGCAGAATCATGCAGAAGAACAGCACGCAGCATATGACGAGAAACGAGATGGCGCTATTGAAGAAGATGCCGTAGGCGAAGACGGAGCCGCGGACGGTGAATTTGAGGTCTTGAAAGTCGGAGGCGCCGATGATGCCGAGGATGGGGCTGATGAACGATGCGACGAACTGGCTCACGAGATTGTTCAAGGATAGGGCGAGGACGAAGGCGACGGCCATGCGGATGAGGTTACCGCCAAGCACAAAGTCGCGAAACTCGATCAGAATCGGCTTGCCCGTGCCGATCGCACCGCGGCCCTTCTCGTCAACGTCATCGCCGCCGCCGAAACAGCCGCCGCCGCCTACTAGCGGCAGACCGGCGGAGGAATGTGTGGCAGGCTTTTCACCCTTGTCGGACTTGTCGGAGGTGGGTACCGAGGTGGTGTTCATCGAGCCCGGGTTGGCCGAGTCTATGCGAACGGCTTCGCCCGCGGGCTCAGGCACTGCTGCCTCGATGTCGCGCTCAGGATTTCCAGACATGACGTTACGGCAAGCTCGTGGGCTACCGTGGCGAACGAGATTGTTAAAGGGTCTGCTGAGTGTGGCGGGTAGTGGAGTGTGTGTGGGAGAGGAGTGTGGGGGGGAGCGTAGGTAAGGCCGAAACAGAGATGACTCGGTACCGGTATATGCTGCAAGACAAATGCGTCAAGCCCCACGGGGTGCTACTCTTTACGATATTGCTGCAAAACCCTTGCTACAAAAACAAAGAAAAAGTGACAAGAGGCCTGTCACCCAAAGTCGAGATGGTGTTTACCAAACGGGTACATTCCCGAACCGTCGCGACGTTGCGGGAAAAATCTTCCATTCTGAGACAAATTCCTGCAAATGCCGACATCGTTTGATTAACTGGTTGAGTTGGAGCTGAGTAACGGTAACCCTTACAGTAACTGGAGGTGAATGTTCCACTATGATCAGTATGATCATCATGATCATGCTGACGATCGCCGATGTTCGCCGATGATCACGTCTCTGACATCGAAGGCACAAGTGACTTCTACTGGAACTTTGTGAGAAACTACAGTTTTTCGTACAGAAAAGAGCCTTTTGGTATTTTGCCTCCGAAGTGTCATCCACATTCTGTAAGTCGCGAGGCTTCTGTACTGTACACGTAGGCTTCACTTACACCGTAAGCTGAACGTTTTGGGGGCCCAATAACATCCTAACAGCTCGATGATTGAGCAATCGGGGGGATGTTGTATCTTTATTATATACTGGGAACTCTTAATTTCGTAAAAAAAAACGAATCTAACAGTCAAAACTCAAATTGATTTGGTCACCTGCCAACGTATCCTACGTATTTTCATTTTTCATTTTTCGTACTGTATACTGTACCTGTAAGTTAATTCAATTCTAAACTACCGGATCGGATCAAATACTCATCGATCATCGTTGATCATCTCCCTCCAATCCAACAGACGATTGGCAAGGGCTTATCTTGGTCCGATGTACACTACAGTACGGGTGTGAGCCTGAAGGGTTTATATGCAGTTGGGCTTTGCACCCGCACACTTAGTATAAGGTAATGGGGTAATGGGTAGCGGAGAATATCTCCATACTAATCTATGATATATACTTTCATGCTCAAAGTGACGACGTGCCTCTTAACATACACACTTGCTCCGAGCGACATCCCTCACTCTTTGTCTCATTACCCTACCAGAAACTTCCCTCTCCTACCCTTCCTTCCCGCTTTCCTTGCCTTTCCTTTTTATCGATTGGTATCCCGCATGGTTTCTGTCACCCTCGGATCTTCCGCTCTTATTCCCCATCAGAACGTTAGCTATGTTGTTCTCTTGTTCCAAGTCCCGGCCGACGAGGCCAGAGGCCATCTCGATTGTGCGAGGGGAATGCGTAATACGGTTATTTTGGTTCCGTTAGGGATTGATCCACTAAAGGACTCTCTGCGTACCTAAGATACTTAGCTCGTGGGGCGTGCACGACAATGATGATGATGATCATCATTATGATCATGATCATCACTGTAAACAAAAGTTCCCTTACGACGATGATGGCTGTTAGAACAATGTTGATTACAGTTCTAAGCAGTCAATGAAAACATTGAGTTATCCGCGAAAGACAACGACACACAAAAACCGAATCCGAAAAGTTTTGAAAAGCTGCCGCTTGGTAGGTACCCGTATTTATGTAGGTTGACGGAAGGCACTCTGCACCGTTTGTCAGCAAGGAAGTCTCGCCTTTCTGGAATCCTTCTTGCGCTTCTTCAATTGATCTATTGCATCAAAGTGTACATTCCACGCACGGTATGATGCATTATGGGTTGAGAAAGGAGACCAAAAAGGGGAAGTTTTGTTCATTTTGCGCGTGGACGTACCTGGGCTTTTTGTCCAGAGTGGATAGATTTTCGGAGATCTTCGAGCTACTCAATCCTCCTTATCAAACATACTGGACAGGATTGAAGGGGTCAATGGGTGACGCTTCTCGACAAGTCGCAGACGCTTTTTAATCGTGCTTTGCGCGACCTAACCTTCGCCTATGAATGTTTGAGAAATATACTAGATAACCTAGAGCAGGAAACGTAAGGGTACGGACCCGAGATGCGCGGCGCGTGGGAAGTCGGTCGCAATGTGTGGTGGGCACCCCGCGTGGTTACACGACAATAATATTGTCCCATATATTATGGCAAGATGAATGCTGCGTCCGTTGGGACAGATGTTCGTCAAAAAGAAGATCAACTGTGCAACAAGTTACAAGAGCCGTTACATCTGTGCGGGGGTCTTGGCCATTTGTCGCACTATCCGGCGATCTGGCCAAGAAAGGTAAGAACCGCTTCTCGTGGTTGATGACTACTCCGCCTGATGTCCGGATGTTGATAAACCATGATGATGAGCCTTTGCTTGAACCTAAATAAGGTACTGGGAGGAGGTTCGAGATCCGGTCTCTCTATCAGGGCCAAAGTCTGGATTGCACAATGAGTTACAGGATCTCGAACTTATGGTGCAGACACGGCAAGCAAAACAGTTACCGTTTTACACAGTGGGGCGCAACGCGTGATTCAGTATTATTTTGTTTAACCGCTGCAGAGGTGAGCCAGCAATACAGATTCAGTGGAACAACGCGTTGTAGAGTTGAAAAATCCCGAAGCCAGTGAGCTTCGAAGCACACGGTTTGGCGAGGGTCCGGCGGGAGAAACGACGGTTGTACATGGTGTCTTTTCAGAGTCATCTTGTACAGACATGGCGAGCGACAGCCCTCGTGCAAATGGATTTAAGCGGTTCGTTTCTGCGAAGAGTGACAGTCACTTGTTTAGAGTTCCTGTTTTGTGTCATCGTCGAAAATTGTCTCGAGGAGCCCAAGCCGATCACGCACGAGGGCGGCAGCGTTCGCACCAGACACAGCGCTCATTTCCATCGCCGAGCCAGCTGACTCCAGTGGGGAGGTGTAAAAAAACGCGCCACCCTTGTCAACATCAAAGTCTGCGAACCGCTCTGGCGGACTGAAGCGCGGATACGCGCGCCATGGGAAGGCGCGCAGGATCTTTGCGCCCGGCTCGAACAGATAGGCTAATACGTCTGGAGTGAGCGGGGACCTGCTGAAGACCTTCCATAAAGGGAGCTTACCGTCGTTGCGGGGTTTCGACATTCCAAGCGACGTAAATCGCGTGTCTGCACCAACCGCGCCTGTTGTGAGCACGTTGCGCGGAGGGTTTTCACCAAACACGGCGACGTTCAGACGGGCTCGTACGAAGGTTGCAACGGTTGTTTGGAAGCTGCGACCAACGTGCAAACGGCTGTGGAGTTCGGGCGGGACAGTTACACCTGCTAGCTCGTAAGGCGCGGCGAGAACGACTGCGTCGCATTTGATCTTGGCTGTCTCCTGCGCAGCAGTACGGTCGCGCTTCGTCGGAGCCAGAGTGTCCGCGGGGTCGTCTGGCGCAACATCGGAGGTGGTGGTAGAAAGCGTGTAAAGCGTGCGACCTGAGGGGGTGGTTGTTTTAGACAAGTTGACTACGCTGGTGTTGAGCACGATACGAGCGCTGGAGTCAGCGAGCAAGCCCGTCAAGACTTGTTCATTACCGCCGTTCACAGACCACAGACCACCGCCCGAGCCCGCGAGACCAACTGCGCCGGAGAGGGCGTTCATTGCAGAAACTTCCTGGTTATAGTTCACGCGGGTAATGGCGGAGACCATTTCGTCGATGTAGCGCGAGTTGAAAAGCGGAGCGAGGGATTCTGGGAACCCACTCTGCGTCATCGAGTAGAGGTCGTCAGCACGGGCGAGAAGATTACGGACAGAGGGGAAGGATCGAAGATGTGCGATATGGAAGGAGTCCGGGTAGAGCTTCTTGTAAGACCCGAGCAGGTCATAGACGAAACGGCGCATGCGGAGCGGGGAGCTACGGTATCGGCGCAACACAGAGAGATATGTGCGTGCAGAGGACGACGAGGTGCGGAAGACGAAGGCCGTGCCGTTCCATAGACCAAGCGAGGAGGACGTCGGCTGCTTTTCGGCAAGGCCGAGGTGACTTGTGAAGTAGCGCATCATTTCGTTGGTAGAAGCGATGATGGAAGCGCCGGCCTCGATTGGCGCTTCGCCGGGGACATGAAACGAGCGGACACGGCCACCTATGCGATGAGTGCGCTCGAATACGGTGAGACGTGGTGGGATCGGAATCTGCGAAAGAAAATGGGCTGTGGACGCGGCGGCGATGCCAGCGCCAATGATACAGACATGTGGTGCTTCGGTGTTCAGGTCCTCGGAGAGGCCACGGTGGAACGCCAATGACAGGATCAGGGCGAAGAGGGTGATTCTCGTTCTCGTGCTCGTGGTAGGACGGTACATCGCGCTGTAGACCATTTCTTCGAGGTGGTCTTCGCACAGGCAGGCAAGCTTGCCGTACGACGAGAAACAAGGGAAAGAGGGTTGATGAGTGAGAGAATTCGGCTTCACATCAAAGTGATGACATAGCAGCCATGTCTCAGTGTTTAAAGTTAAAAATGTTGTTATCAAACGTTCTGGCCCACGTTCACAAAACAAAACCAGGCCATCTCCGTCAACCGTGCGCCTGCTCCCGATGCGAATCCATCTCGCGAATGATCGCATCCATGTACTCTGTGGTTGTGGCCGTGCCGCCAATGTCGCCAGTGCACACTTGGCCCGCACGTAGCACGGAGAAGACGCTATTCTCGACCAGGGCGGCCTGTTCCATCAGGCCCATGTGCCACAGCATGAGCGCCGCGCTCGGTAGCAAGGCAATGGGATTAGCCTTGTTCTCTCCGGCGATATCTGGGGCGGTCCCATGGACCGCCTCGGCCATCATGCACTCGGTGCCCATATTCGCAGAAGGCGTGAGACCGAGACCACCGATGAGCCCCGCGCATAGATCCGAGATGATGTCGCCGTAGAGGTTGGGCATGACCATGACGTCCATCTGGGCCGGGTTTGAGACCAGTGTGGAGGCGGCATTGTCGATGAGCAGGGTGTTGAACTCAACCTGGCCTTCGTACTTCTTGGCAACCTCTGCGGCACATTCGAGGAAGAGGCCGTCCGACATCTTCATAATTGACGCCTTGTGCACGGCCGTGACGGTGCGACGCTTATTCTTGACGGCATAGTCAAATGCATACTCGCAGACTCGTATCGAGGCGTCGCGCGTGATGACCTTGAGACTCTCGACGACGCCCGGGTAGACGACGTGCTCGAGGCCACTGTACTCGCCCTCGGTGTTCTCGCGCACGGTGACGAGGTCGACGTCGTCGTATGGGGTGTCAACGCCCGGGATGGAGGTGCAGGGACGGATGTTTGCATCGAGACCGAGCTCCTTTCAGGGTGAGGTTTAGACTGCGGTAGCCCTTGCCGATCGGGGTGGCCATGGGACCCTTTAGACCGAGGCGGTTTGTGCGAAGCGAGTTGAGTGCTGATTTGCTGATGAGGTCCTCACCCGGCTTTGCGTCCTCGACATTGATGTGGTGCTCGTCCCAGGTGATGGGGACGTCGGCGGCGTTCAAAATCGTCTTGACGGCCGCCGCGATCTCTGGGCCGATGCCATGCCCAGGGAAGAGGGTGACGGTATAGGTTCCATCTGCATTCGGGGACGGAGCGGTGGATAAGGAGGCAGCTTGATGTGTGCGCGGCGCAGATGGAAAAGGAGCGGACAGACGGCCGAGATGGCCGAGGCGATGGCCTGCAGATCGAAGCATAGCGGTGGTTGCGGTGGTTGCGGTGCGAGCGTGGCGCTCCTCATCGCCCGAACACGGGTTGCAGAGGGATGGTATTTGAGGTAAGAAAAGAATTGTTATGGGCTCTTGAGTAAAATTTAACAAAATACATACGTCTGAGCAGCATATATTAATACGTTGACAAATGGCATTCATTAAGCACCGTAGCAAGTGAATACTCCTACTGACGTACTGCACATGCAAAGTAGCAGGGCCAAGTACCTTACCTGACATATTGTCGAGGCAGTGGAGAAATGATGCGAGAGGGCGAAGGATGAACTCAGATGGCTCTGAGTTTGCTAGAGCGCCGAGAGAACGGTCGCGACAATTGAATCAATGGTGGTGTTGCAGAATTCGGAGCCGTCTTCAGGCC
>JAVCKV010387029.1:0-12984 GCA_032274145.1 Herpochondria borealis | reverse complement strand
CCACGAGCCCGGTTGTGCCGACGAGCGACACTGGGTTATTCTATTCCCAACGACCCCCGAGATCCAGCTGATCTCACAAATTTAGGTAGCGCTGAAACACTACTGAGCAACCCCGGGTTAAGCTAAACCCATCTCTTATTGTCTGCTAGATACAGACTGGTCTCCCGACACGGGATTCATACCCCTATATTTTCTTAGCCTTCGCGAACGACGCGTACTTCATGGGTGAGATTTGACGCGCAGTTAATGAAATTATATTAGGGGCAGGGTGCGGAGTGGAGGGCTGTAGGGTATTTATCGATCCAGATTCTATGCAGGGCAGCTTTCGCATGAAGGGCAGCAACGGCCCGTGGTATTGGAGCTCAGGGTACCAGGGCGTAGCAAAGGTGTCCGTTGTGTTTGTAGTGGTTTACACACAGAGTGTGCGCGTATCACCAACTGATCAAAGTTCTGTAAGCATGCCACAAAATGCAAGTCAATCCTTGACAGCATAGTCTGAGATCTCCGGTAGTTCGGGCGTTCTTCAGTAATGATTGGAACTTTTAAGATGGAGGCGCGACGTGCAGGGTAGGAGGAATTATCATTAGAGGCCCAGCGGGTCAGCATATCAGCCCATGTGTTGCATCGTCCCGGTATGTGCTCAATAGTCCAATTGAACTCCAGCAGACAAAGCGCCCATCACTGTGTCTTATTGATGATATGCCGTGCAATATTCGAGTCAAATCGTGACGATGAAAGCATGAAGAGCTTTTTTTATGATCGGTGAAGAGCAAGAATTGACCACAGGCTGCCGGAATGTGGCCGAGACGATTGATGCTTGCAATTATTTCGTAGTATTCTTGCTCCGGCGTCTACCATCTATGTAGATGATGAACCCTTACATGATACCGACACAAAGGTAACAGGTTTATATTCCAAATTACTCAGAGGAGCGGTACTTTTAAGCACAAATGCACCCGCTAATTGCGTCAGGACACCAGACCGATACAACGAAGATGTATCTGTAAAAACCAGAGCCGTTTTTTGATGGTTTGGTGTCCCATGCTTAACTTGATCTGTAATGGCTTGAATGAGTGAGGTGAAAGTAGTTTCTTCTTTTCCCTCTCTTTCCGACAGCGGGCTCTTGCATATTTCCGTCTTTTCGCGGGTCTTTCGAATATTTTACTGGACTTCTAGAGCGCCTTGCAAAGGCGCCAAAAGTTCCGAAAACCGTGGGATCGCAGTACGCATCCTGTTTCGCCCATGGAAAAATCCCATAAGTATGCCTGCTGTTTTAGGCGTCGGCAATGTGACAAGTGCGTTTTATTTACTGACTAACTGTTGTCAAAAATAATCTGGATGTGATTATCTGAATTATCCTGGCTTAAAATTATATTATCCTCCAGTCCTTCTAAGTGAGGATAAGCCATCCTACTTCCCAGATTTTCCAGCGTATCTTGCTTACACTGAACGCACCGTAATTTTCCGTTAACGTCACACACACCCTGCCAAACCAAGTACGGACAAGTCCACGTCATTTCTACGTTAACGTTATTGCCAGGTAGGAAGAAAAGGAGCTGAATTAGGCCCTTGTACAGAGCTGGTACCAGCTCTTGCCAACCAACACGAACCGATATAAATATCACGATCCTCCCGCCGTACCGTTCGTACCGACAATTTTTTTCGCGGGAGACATCGGTAAAAACACATGTGGGTACACATTAAAGCCGCATAATTTATATCGTGACCGTCGTACGTAGCTTGAATGTGATACGAAACGCGGTTGCCTCAAGTGAAGATTCTCTTTATCCTCTGATTTTCCTGATTCCCCTTACATATCATTTTCATTGCCACCCACTAATCCCCCACTTCCCCTTCTGTGGAAACGACCCTTCCAGCGACTCTCATCACCAACCAAAAACGAACCAGACCACTCTGTCTCGCAGAAATGTTGGACCTCGTATTGCAAGCTTTTATTCGAGAAGCTGAAAGATTGCAGCGGTTACTGGGTTTGTTGCTGCGGGACGAAGCGCAAGAGGACCATATAGAGCTACGAAAGCCTTGTTTCCCATGTCCGCTCCGCCCATCCCGACTATGGGCGTTTTTTTTTAATCTGACAGTGATCTCACTCAATCTCAGATCGAGCGGTTCTTCTCAACCACCACTTCGAGCACGTACTACGGCTGGTTTCAAGTTATCATCAACGGCCCGCAGCCGTTTCGCGCGGTGGAGTGTGACGTCATGCGCAAACACAACAAGCATGACTCGATCTCTTTTTAAACGTTGACCCGCCACCTTCCGGCGATCGCCGAGATTTTCGAAGAAAAGATCTCTGCGCTCCTTCCGGAGAAGTTTTCTCTCTGTTTTTTACGCATGGAATGCGGGTACGAATCACTACATTGCGATATTTGAATCCTTGCCAGCGACAAACAGCGACGAATCATGCATCTTCTGGTCTTATGTCCGCTTTAGTATGAGGCATCGCTCGGCCGAGACGAGCGCTTCACATGTATAAGCTACAATTTCAACCTTTTACAAGAACCAATGTTCGGGCGTCTTGTGTTTCATTGGGGACTATTGAAACACGAACAAACATATCGCTACGGAAAAGTCTCTCCCGCTTCTCGGCTGCAAGAGTCACTGTTTCAACCTTTCCGTGAATGACTTTCTCACTCCGTGGTACCCCGTCCTACAAAAGTTACACACCCTCTTGGTCAAGCTTTGCACCTTCACAGTCTCTGCAGGGCTTCGCAGGCTCACGCAATTACAGGATAAGCTTACATACCATACGCGTTGGAGCTCCACCTTCGAGATTACAAAGCGCTACTGCGATGTGAACTATTTTCTCCCTGATTCTAACAGTGCAGAGATCGACGAACTCACTCCGACGGCGGCCGATAACCGCCGAATTGATGGGGCTCATGTTGAAAATCAAACAGTTTGCGTCTATCGCCAAGAAGCTCTAAGAGAAACTTTTAATTGTTGCGGACTCGCGCGGGCTCTTTTACTACACCATCAACAACTTTCCTAGAACTTCTGTGCGTCTTCTGGCTACTTATTCCACCATTAAAAATCGCTGCGTTCGAGCCTGCGATTTTCAAGCTGCAGCTAAACAACAGCGCTTCCCTGTCGATAGAGAAGTGCGCGGCTGTGGAGAGCTTGAAGTTGCCCGCTTATCATAGCGGTTCAGTCAGCGATACAAACATCATTATTTCGTTTGCGGAGCGGGCCATTAAGAGACAGCAGCGCAATTCTGTCAGCGGAAGTCATCGCTACCTGGATGTTTGTTTTCTGGTACCGACATCGAATGTCTGCGAGCGAATGTTCTCAAATGCATTATATGCTATCAACAGTCGCTGTAAGGGCCTCTCTCCCGTTGACGTTGAAGCTAAGTTGTTCATCAATCTAAACAACGGCCTGTAAGGAGCCAGAGACGTCGACAAGGCCATCCGTGCCAACGCTGAGTAAACTGTAATATGTAAAATGGATAATCTACGAATATCCTATCCTTCAACTGCCTTGATAAAAAATAAGCTATTCTATTTTAGGGGACGGAAAGATACCTAGGGATAAATCTTGACGACAGTATGGTTCCTGAGGTTCAATTTGACCCCCTCGGTGTCGATAATTCTGCCGCAAAACTGTGCCGTTTTCAACACCAAGTTACTCTTAGAGGGATTCATTTTCGGCCCTTTTGCAGCATAGATTTGGAGGGCGTTCTGTAGAGTTTCTAAGAGCTCAGGATGGTTTTTTGCATATCCAAGGATATCGTCATGCCAAATCAGCACCTGCATTTGCTCGAATGTGGCCTCCATGGACGACTTAATATATGCCACCGCGTATACAGCACCGTTAAGAACGCGAGTTGGAGAAAAGGCCGTAAAGAGTGTGTGAAGTGATAGACACCCAACTGGTGCCCAGAGGAAATTTCCAATTTCCATGGATAAATTCCAATCGAAAGAAAGTGTTCGCACCAATGAGTCTGGAAAGTATGGCATCAATGCGTAGTATCGGCCAGAGGGTTTTTTCTTCGTCTGCGCGTTGATTGTACGCAGATCGACTGAAAATCGAAAGTCTTCAGGCCCTTGTTTCGGTACAATGAGTGGTGCGCAAGCCCATTTCGAAGTCGAGTTGCTGTAGATAAAACCTTGCATGCTGTTTTGAGTGCAGATGGTTTTCGGTACGGTTGATCATACCCGCAACAACTGTTTGAAGTTCATCCTCGTCATCAGTCCCAATGTTCACATGTTTGTAGTCAACGACGTCCACTTCTTGCAGGGGCAAGCCGTTATTAGGGGTGAGAGCACATTGTTCTCCATTGTAGATTCTTCCTTTGAGAAAAACTTTAGATCTTGGTGTTTTGTACTGAGCAATTGCCGGCTCAGTTTGCCGATTTTGGTTGTAGATGACGTAGCATGTACATTTCCATGCTCAATGGACGCCAAATTCTCCAGATTCTCAGCGAGGAAGTCCTTAACATTTAGACCTGCAGTAATTAGGAAGGGACTTCCAAGTACAATCTCTTCATAACTCACCGCACCCACCGGAATGGTAGAGTGCCCATCGGGGACGATTCGGCCACACAAGTTTCGTAAGCGATATTTTCCGGCCGTAGTGTTTTGCTCTGCTAATCTGCACTTCTTCTGGAGTGCTGAAAATTTTCACATAAACTAATTTGAAGGTGGGCGGTTCGTTACGCAATGGAAGAAAAACAGACTTTTCGCAGAGAAATTTGATGATTGTGTCTGAAAAAGCTAGTTCTTCAGCCCCAGAATCAATGCGACACGCATACACATGTCCACACAGACCGGCCATTACCACTGCGGAATGCGTATGTGAGACTTATTGTTCCGTCTGTACATGGAACAGCTTGCGACGAGGAGGTACCGCGGTTACCAACATTCTATTGAACTAGTGCAGCCACTCGCGTTGAGAATTCGTGCTTTTTACTTGACTTTTTCAGTCTTATCTTTCTCAAGCAGATTTTTTCCCCCTCCTCTGATGTTATTTCACAGTCTTTGAGATGGAACTTTTGGGTCTTTGTTGAGGAAAGGTGGTAGGTTTTCGGAACTTCTTTTGCCACCCTTGGGTGCTTCCTTTTCCCCAAAATATGTTCATAAGCTGTTTGTTCCCTTCCTGTGATGAATGGGCCTTTGCTTGGTCCATAGATCTTTTTCCCCTCCCGGAGTATGGTTATTTGTGGGGTAATCCCATAGCAGTTGTAACCACTCGCAGACTTCACCTTCACCTTCCAGCAACTCAAATATGCATAGAAATCGGTTTGAGATATTTTTCTCCAAGCGCAAAGCGTCTTCGATTCTTGATTTCAGCTGTGGTGGTTGTAGGACGATAACCGTATGTTTCACAGCCGCTTTGGGGGCCTTTTGGATGAAGTTCCAGGCACATCTCTCGAAAAGGGAGATATAGGAAGTTTGCAGTATGAGAATTCGAAGGCGGGCATCAGATTGAGATGCATCCAGATGCCTACTATGATTCACATCTGCCATGAATTCATCAAACGAAACGTGCCTTGTACATGAAGAAAGCTGTTTGATTTTCTGCCTGATAACAGTGTCGGTGAGCTGATCTGTAGTCGTGTACTGTGTACCAAATTTACGAGCTCGAAGAAGTGAACGTAGGAACAACGCATCAAAACAACCAGCTCATGAAATGGGATTGAGAAAAGGTTATGCTTCGATTGCGGCCTCATAGTTTTCACGTTCAGCGAAGTAATTATTGGATGGCTTTTATGCTGGTACCCGTGAGTTTGGGAGCCTGACTGGGTGCAAAGAGATGAGCGGAAAAGACATTGTGTTTGGACATGTCGATTTCAAAGTTGCCTGCGCAGAACAGTTTAAACTGTTATGCAGTCTGGTCGACAGGTAGAGAGAGAGTAAAGGTAGGTAGGAGTTGTCTGCCCCTGATTTTATTTCAGCCTTGGAAACTGCTTCTTATGAAGAGAGGAGACGAGGGGAGTACCAAGAGAATTGTGTAAAGGAAGTCAGGTACCAGTTACGAACATGCCTTTGTAAATGGTTATCACATTGTAATGGTTGACACAATCAGGGTCGCGGAGAGAACGATTAAAGTGTAGAAGAAGTAGATGAAGAGAGGGAGAGAGAGAGAAAGGCAATACAATAGAGCTGGTCGGTCACCGCTGCGCATACTCTGCCGAAATAGTCAGCCAGCTTGATGCAGGGTACCTCCCTTTATAGTCTAGCTAGGTCTTCTGTAGCTATCCCACTATACTGTAGTCATAGCTCGTAGTAGTTCCAGGAAGGAAGCTTTTGCGTGGAGGTGATCTATCAGTCGTCGTAGTAGGTAGCACTGTAGAATCCCCAACCAGCGCCCTCTCGACCAAGAGAACGCCACACTGACGGATAGTGTGGACTATGATGCAATCAGCGTCCAGCGGGAGGTGGGTAGAAAGCGGGAAAGGGCGTCCGCAGTGGAGTAAGGCCTATACTCGGGTCCGAGCCAGAGTTTCGGAAACTGAATGAACCGCATAGCGAGCTCCTCGGTGTTACACATGTGATCATGATCTTTCCGAAAATAAAGGCTCTCTAGAACGTGGAAATAGAACCGTCAATAGGCTGTTCTGTTCTCTGTTCTCTGTTCTGAATGTAAATGCCAAGGCCTGGAATTATAGAGTGGTGATGTTAGGTGGCACAAGATTAAAGTTTGACCAACATTTCCTGTCATCCATTTTAATGTACCATTCTTGAATATGAAACATGATGAACATATATCCATTATATCTCAAAACTAATACCAGCCTTCATGTTTGTTTTCTACTTTGTTACAGTTAAGCTGGTGTCGTTTAAATTCCGGAGGAGATTTGTGAGCTTCGAAGAGTACATACTATTATAAAATGATGTATTATATTACATACCGGGGAAGATCTATATGGAGATCAAAATACTATCGGAGCAGAAAGGTGCATAACATACAAAAGGTGTTTATGTGAATTTGTGCATTTTCAATATCAATGTGATACTGATTTTAAAGAGGGATGACAAGACTAAGCTAAGCTGTTCAACATAAAAATATATGAGTTATTAAAAACAATTTTGAGTTTTGAATAATTATCAAAATTAAATGGAGGTAACGAAAACAAGGGTTGTTATCTGTACAATTTATGTAACGATCAATTGAGTACAATTTAATTTAAATTTCCGTCGCATAAAACTCAACAATCTACAACAACTATCTTTAAGTGTTTACGGTGTGGTGAAATTATGTTAAGAGAAGTACTTGTCGAGGAATACCGTACTTTCTTTCGTAGCATGTAATGCAAGCTATTTCGGACTTGCAAGCAGCCTGTTGGAGCACAGAAACTCCAGCAGGTTATGGCTTGCACCTGAGTGCTCGTCGATACCGTCGCGACGACGACGGTCATTGCTGCATTTGTGCGGTTTGGCGGTGTGAGGTGCTGCCGCTCCAGTGGCAGCAACAGTGCTGTATAGTACGTCTGAGGAGCACCTCGAGTCATTATGTTTGTGCATATAACCCTTTACGCTATCTTAATTATTTTTATTTTGCCGCGTCCCCCGAAATAAAGAGAGTTCATAAATAATTGGGGCGTATGTGTGTAAGGAGAGGGAACTGGTTCGGTGTGTGTAGAGTACAGTATGGATAACTGTAGCCTACACGAACAGATGCCTCCTGAACATGCAATACAATAAATCGGGTGTACTGTACATCCATACACATTATGTATTACTGTACTTTACGCAGTACCGTTCAGTAGGGTACTGTACATCATACATGATGTACCTGTGTGGTTGGGTCGTCACAAAAAGGCTTAATGAGCGAGGAGTCGTGTTGATTCCTGCAGAGTGCCTGTGCCGTCACTGTTGAATTGTGTGACGTATCGGGATCCGGATACAAGACCGGGCTCACCACAATACCCTCCGAAATACACGCAAAACACGAATCGATCCGTCTCCACCGTCCCGCGCAAACCACCGCGGCTCGCCCTTACTCGCCGCGTCGGCCGCGTCCCTCTCTCTCTCTCTCTCTCTCTCTTTCTCTCCCTCTCCCCCGCCACAATCTACCGTTATAGTGCGCTAATCAAACTAGCCACGGTCACCTTGAATTTAACCAGATTGTCTCGTTGTACCTCCATCGATGCCCAACCATTACACGTCGCCATCTCGCTCCCTCACGTAGCCGAGCCGTTCTTGTTCAGTTTACTTTTTTGCAAGAAAGAAACTAACGGAAACCCGCCCTCTGTACCACCTACATTCAAAATTCATATGATATTACTTGCTTCTTTGTCGAGGTACATGCTCACAATTCCATTCAGGCGGCACGACGTACTCTCTTCGTCATTGCTGCCGGAGGGGGTTAGCCCTCCTGATCCCCCCCCTCACAAAAAATCCTACACCGATTACTTTCCTCCTTACACAACACCCTTCACGTTCCGCCCGCCAACGCTGCGCTACTACTCACTACAGTCCCAGCATTCAGAAACTTCACACAACACAACCGGCGTATATAACCATCGCGACCGCGACCAACGGCAACCACACCCATCCCATTCCCCCTTCATCAACGTACAACCGTCTCTCGAACACTGACAATAATTTAACAACAGCAACGCAAAAGATCCAACCAACGGACGGAGAGAGAGAAGAACAAACGCTTCAAAAATGATCAGGTTGGCACTTTTGTTCCAAGCCTTCCTCCTGCTCAACCTCGCCTCAGCCTTCAAGTACCTGCATCGCGGCCCGGCACTTGGCAGCCAGACGGCCTTCGCAAAGCTCAAAGGCCACACCCTAACCGCCCCGATCCCGGGAGCGCGCGGCACCCGCACGCGCAAGCTAGTCGACTTCAACGTCGAGCTGAAGAAGGACACGGTCGTGTGGGACGAACTGGAGGAGGACAACGCCGTTCTCTCGTCCTGCACTCGCAACTCGGCGACGAAGCGCGCATCCATGAGGGTCACGGGCCCGGAGATCGACCCCGAGGACTTTGAGCTCGGGGCGGCCTTCGTGATCGGCGTCGAAGACTGGGAGGCCGTGTGCGGTGCCGTGCAGCCGATCGCGGGCATCGACCCTGCTGATGATACGCTGTTTTTCAAGATCACGCGCGCGGTCACGGCCGGAAATGGCGTCCGGGTCTCCATGGAGGCGATTTCGGGCGCGACCGTAGCGCCCGTTGTCGAGATCGAGGTGCGTGAGGAGACGGTTGCGTCTTCAATCATGCCACGAAAGGTCATGTTCGGCCCGCAGTTCCTTCCGTCCATCCACTCTGTCGCGCTGGCAGGGAACAACACGCTACCGACGACGGCGCGACCGACGATCAAGCACAATTCCAAGCTCACGCTGTTCAAGGGCGCGACGCTTGACATCGAGGCGCGGTTGACGGCGGGCGTGCGCAAGTTCCGTATCAAACGGTTGTTGAAGACAGAGGTGCAATGGGAGCAGTATCTGAACGCGCGGGTGGTCGCAACGCTCGAGGTCGAGGTAGAGTTCAAGAAGACGAAGACGGGCGAGATTTTCAGGAAGCCCATCCCCAAGTTTGGGTTCTCTGCGCGCATTCCGTTTGTCGGACGCGTGAGGGCGGGCGCTTTTGTCATGCTTGACTGGGTCGCGGAGCTCGACGTGGATGTCGCGTTCCGGTCGCGTATCGAGGTGTCGTATCAGCGACGCGAGCAGGTGACGGCGCGGATTATCCCGCCGCGGTATAACGCGAAGAATCTGATTGCTGGGAATTCTGGGAGTAAGGGTACATCCTCGCTTGTGTTCAAGGATGAGACAAAGACTGACGCAAAGGTGACCGGGTTTGCTGGCGTACGACCGGCCGTCGGACTCATTATCTCGCTTGGTCGCAAGGGCGTGGAGGGGAACATTGGTGCGAAGGTCGGTCTCGAGTTGTCAACTCAGATCAAGCTGCCGCCGTTCCCACCGTACACAGGAAGTGGGCTGAAACTCGGCAAGTGCGGTCAGTGCCATGTCGCACGTGCAGGGCTTTCGCTCAAGGGGAAGGACTTGTCCGGACAGTTGCGAGTGAACGGCAAGATCAAGAAGGAGGCTGTACTCGTGAAGAAGCTGTTCACCCTCCGCATCGGTACGCTATGCGCCGTCCCGCTGACATGCGGTTCGAAGCCGCCGGTGACAAGCACGCCGAAGCCGCTGCCAAAGCCGAAGGTTGCGCAATGCGGGCGCTGCAAAGTGACGTCGGAGTGCCGCACAGGGCTCGTGTGTCGGTCGAGAATCTGCAAGCGACGGTTGGGTGCCGGCGGACTGTGCAGCCGATGCGCGGAATGTCCGAGCGGGTACTACTGCCGCACTCGTACGATTCCGCAGCCACCGTGCAGACGTCGGCCGTGTAGGCTGCGGGCGTTGGAGCGGAATAGTAGGCTTCTTCCTACACTCGGATCACTGAGTGTGTGTACGAAGCGCGGCGTACGAGTGAACCCGCGACCCAGGCCGAACCCGCGGCCCAGGCCGAACCCGCGGCCCATCCCCCGTCCGATCCGGCGTCCGCTCCCGCGTCGGAGGCCGTTGCCGCTTCCTTTCCGGAGCAATCCGCGTCGTGGGCTTCCGGGCAGAATTCCCAGGATTGCGGTAAGGAATTAGAAACGCACATTGTTAATCAACTAACAGTTTGTTTCAGCGTAAACTGCAGACGCCTGCGCCCGTCAACTTGAAGAGATGAGTCGACTTGTCAGCAAACGAAAATTAGCATTGAACTATTTCTATTTAATTGCATTCATTTTTGAATAGATTTAAAATGAATTTAGAAACAAATCAACACCAAAATGGGCTGCTCCCATGCAGAAAAACGCGTTACACTTTCTCACAGGTAACTTCAGTTATCAAGCAGCGCCTCGCAGTAAACGCAAGCTGGCGTACACCGGTGAAGCAGGCGCAGGTGCAACGAGCACCAACCGTTGGCCGTGATCATGGGGCAAAGAGCCCGCATTGGAATACACGGTTGAAGAGCAACATCGCTCCCATGCTAAAAAGCGAGAAAAAAAAGTCAATTCGTGAAGTGGTGAGTGTCTGACGGTGAGTGAAAAAAGGCCACAAACGGCATTTTTTTTCGTTCATGCACGTTGGTGGCCATGAAGATAATGTTCCGGTCATCGTCGGTTTTTCGTGTTTTCGATATCGTCTGTTCGCACGGAAAAAGAATGTGTGCTGCAACTGGTTCTCATGCGCTCGACCAACCGTCGTACATGCGACTGACTTTCATGTGCAGCATTGTATCTGACACTTTTTTTCTCTAGGGCACTGCTAAGAATTAACGCTGCGTTTTATTTATATTGTACCCATCGTCCCGAACTAGGGGCACCGGGGCACATGGGTTAAGGATAACCGAAAAAGTAATGCGGATAAAGAATAAAGGGTGGTCGAGGAGTGCAGGAGACTTTTACGGTGGTGGTTGGGGGTCGGCCGCGCGGGATCTAAGTCGTCGTGGAAGTAGCGCTTGGGTTGAGTGCCGAGGCAAGTTTGCGAAGTTGTACGGCGAGTGCGCTAGATTTTGTACCAGTGAGGTGCGCTTGGTGAAGGAGCGTGTGAATTTCCAATCGGGCGGGTCCAGAGAGTGAGAGCCACGACCGGATCGGCACAGTATTCAGGTAGAAGCTGCACGAAATCGGAACTAGTGACGTGGGGATGGTGTAAAAGGCAGACGGTACGGCACATTCAGCGGGAATCTGTCGTTGGCCGGTCTCAGCCCGGCGTCATTCTTGCAGAAATAAATGGTCTGGCGGGTCGGTGCGGTTCAGCTGTGGCGGAAGGGGGGAGGGACGGAGAGCAGGAAGGTGAGCTAGCTGTAATCAGTTGAGCGTAACCGAGCATTGTGCGGGCTCGCTGGTGCGGCAAAGTGTCTGGTGCGGTGCATTGTCGCGGAACGCGGTTTCAGCACGCTTGACAAGCCGTGATGCAATGAGGCAGCGTCGAAATGACAAGGGCGGGGTACTTGTGAGAGAAAGAGCGGGGAAGAGGCTATGAGGTGCTACCTTACAGTAGAGAATCCAATGGCAGACGGACACGTTGAGTAGATCGGCCCGGTCAGCAGGAGCACGCAGCCATAGCGCGTGAGCCCGAGTGGGCCGTGCAGGGATGGGAGATGTGAATCTCGTCTATGCTGACGGATTCACAGAGGAGCCTAGCTTTGCTTCATCGTACAATGATGCAACTGAGGAAGATGCTGAAGTTATGGCGATGATTCCTAATCGCAACCCAAGCCTAGAGAAGTAAGGAAGTCGTCACCCAGGCTGGAGGGATTACATTCTGCGCAATCCAGGAGGCGCCCAACGTGGTGTACTGAACCGTGAACAAATTGTGTGTCACCTTTGCGCAGGTACGAACCAATTCATTGGTTCTTGTCCGTTGATAACTCCTGACATGAGAGAGGCTACTAAGAAGCGAATTCTTGCCCTCACGGAAAAGCAGCGCGCAGTGTTACCGAGTTACTCTTGGTACGTGGCGGAACTTACAACACCTCCCCTGCCTAACAGAGGACCTCCGAGGAGAGCCGATCCTCCAACCGTGCAAGCTGCAAAAGCTCCTGCACAAGCTCGACCCGCAAATCCAGCAGCGGGAAACGCTTAAGAAGTTCTGAATTGTCCCCACAGATAGTACCCAAAAATTCTAAGTGAGAAGAGCAAGGAGGAAAGTTCCTCAACGAAGACGAGAGAGATAATGGCAATCCCTATCTCAACATCCGCAAGATCCGCAAAGAGCGATGTCGTGCAATACCCTTGCGGGTGCGGAGCGCAAAAGCGCAAAGGCGTGGAAAATGCCACACACTAAAACACACACACACACACAGGCCCAAGCCGAAGCAAGAGCCGCAGAGCGGGAGGTTCGAATTCCCCTTTCGGGGTAGCGGTGGTAGAGCGTAGTACCAGCGCGAGCGGGTACGGTCCCAGAAGACAGCTTAAACGCAGAAGCGTAGAGGGGAAAGTGATCAGACCGGGTTGTAAAGCCGGTCGAAGAGGTGGGGCTGGTGGAGAAACAGTACCGGGTAACCGGGGGAAGGTGAGCG
>JAVCKV010386919.1:0-12986 GCA_032274145.1 Herpochondria borealis | reverse complement strand
ATGTGATGCTTTTCAGATGTACTACTAACTCCAAGAAACTCACATAAATTACACCAGTAGTTTCAGAATGGATCGGGCCTCTCACACAATGTGTTTGCACAATGTGTTTGCGGGCTTTAATTCTTCTGAACAAAGAATCTTGATGGTTTTGATTGATCTGGTGTTTGACCAAGGCATGTATATTCAATCTCTCATCTTCCAAACGGCTGACCACTCTTTACATTATTTTTATCCTCCGTGTATGTAACAATCCCGTGGAGATCAATTCTCTGTCTACAAAGAACATTGGATTACCACTGCTTTTCTCCGCGCCCGAACCTCCTAAAGTTCCCTACAATTTTCAGGCACGCATTCTCCACCGTACCTCTGCCCGGTACGAAGCACCTAATACGAACTGAGATGTTCCTTCGCTCGTCTTCTCCGAGATGTTCCTCGTCAAACACGCTCCCAGATATAGAGAACATAGCTCTTCCAGAATGCTTCAAAGTCGTTGTGGACGAGGAGTTGGTCTTTGGTAGCGAAATGGATGCGAGACCAGATTCTGGATATTTGAACCACTCCATATAGCATAGCTCCATGCGTTGCAGGTTTTGCAACAGGCTCTGACTGGAAAGAAGATCAGAACGCGACTCATCCCAAATCGGATATATGAATCTGGAGTATTCATAGTTCAAATCATCATGATACAGCAATTCGGCCATATTTCAATAACGAACAGCGATGTCAATCGCCGAGCAGTTTAACGATTTCAGCTTCAAGACATACTGCTTGTTGAATTTTATTTGTTTGATCTCCCAGCCCGAGCTTCAACAATCTGCATTGACCGCATGGACTTCTCCATGAATCTATCTATAGTGCTTCCTTTGTCCTTAATCTGGTTCTTTGTTGCTGAAATAGAAATCTTGACTTTCTTGGTCGCCTTAGCGGTGAAGTCATGCTACGTCTTGTTCTAATCCTGGCGGCGGAGCAGTTCTGCGGTAACGAGAGAGATCTCAGCTGTTATAGACAACATCTCTGCCGATTGATCACTCACTGCTGCTGTGTGGTCAGGGGTCGAACCGCCTTTTTCACAACCGAAGGAAAAGCTAATTACATTTGGTATTATACCTAGATCGCCAGCCATAACATGGCTGTCCATCGAGGTGAAGTGATAAGAATTATTGTAAGACAAGGACGAAGTTCCAATTGCCTGCAGCGGATTTCCATACTAGGCCGAGAACTGTTCGTACCATGACCTATACTCTCCGACTTCTTCTCTTTCAGCCTTGAGAAACTTCTTCTCAAAATTAAGCTGCCCAATGATTTCTTCGAGTCTACCAACTTCAAAATTATCGACTACGAAATGAGAGAATAGTACATGCATCAACTCGATTATTAGATACTCTTGTTCTTCATACCTAAATAAAGCCTGTCCCCAACTTCGAAGTAGTCCTTAGCCACTTCCTTGGATTTCTCTATCGCCTCGTTAAATTATAGGTTGACAAACATTTTGGACAGCTGTGCCGCTCGATGAGGTGGAATTCCTGGAAATGCAGCCATCTGAATGACACGAGGGTGCAGTCAAATGAGTAGTTTTACCTGAAAGAACGCGCGTGCATGTAGATTCCGATGACCCATCGGATGGGGAAGTGAGTCTGGTGAATCTCCTTTAAGCATCTATTGACCGGAGCAGTTCACAGGTTTTTTCACAGTACTGACACCAAACGGCAGTGTCTGTGGGCGAGTGTTGGATAGTATCAGTATTGACGCGCACGGAACAACGCGGGTGCGATAACCGCCAGTGCTTTTTTTATGGCGTGAGCGACGGGACTGTCGGAACGTCGGACCATGGGGAGAGCCACATTCTCCTCTTTCAAAGAAGTTCGCGCCGATCTTTGGGTGCGAGAGGGACAGGAGTTGACCGGCGGTTTAGATCTTGACGACGAGCTGAGGAAAATCTTTTTGGACTTGTAAGAGCGGCTCCATAGTATCCTCGGCAGGTGGTAAGCCTTGCAAACGTACTTGGATGAAGAGTTGGCCTTCTGTATTATTTAGTTTCATGACATGGGAAATAGGCATGCCCGTTTCAGATTTAAGCACGTTTCTTACGATCGCCTCTTGTTCAAGATCTTTGTTCCTTTAGATCTTGAGGTTGGAAACTTGAACCTCGTCTCGAACGCCATTTCGGAGATCCTCGATCCCGTATATATAGTGTTTAACCGATCGTACAATGCGACGTGGCCGGCGTCAACGGAGGGCCATTTTTTCGCCTTCATGGAAGTCCGAACGGGCTACAAGGACATAGTCACTCGGGGTGAAATTAGGGAGTTTCCCAAGGCTGGCGGCTGCTCTCGATCGCTTGCGCGAGGCCTTAACTGCTTCTTGTTCCAACAGATGAAGATACGCAAGGAGATTTTGTAGCGGCGTCACATTGATCGCCCGTTTTGCCTTCAGTTGCGCTAGAACCGAAATAGATTGGTTTTTCAGTCTCGTGAAGGTTGAAAAGGACGAGTATGCAACTCGTCCGAGAAATGCCCTGATAGGAGCGGCGTTCTCACGGGCTGGTTACGGAGCATTTATAATGGTGAATACCACGGCTGGAAGCAGGTCCTGCCACTCCAAAAAATCCATGCACAGCTCGGAAGAGACTTCGCGTAAGTTGCCTATAATTTATATTCCGAGAAGTTGTATGCAGCCGTTGCTCCACAGGGAGTGCTGAAGCGTGAATTGATGGGGTTTCTTCAGAGACATGGTTACCGCACCGATTGTTGAAATCTTTAAATGCGTTCGCCATTCGGACATGAGACCTTTCGGAACACCGAACGCAGCGCACCAATCGACGATTTACCGTGCCGCATGCCCAGCTGCTGTTTCCACGCTCGGGAAAACCCAGCAGTAGTTGGAATGGTCGTCTCGAATGAGAAGTGCTTACTTAGCACCCTCATGACTCGGTCCAACATGTAGGTAGTTAAATTGCAAGACATCATTTGGACTTGTACCGTGAACAGTCGGACCCGTATGGATGTGGAACTTTTCCGCCGCCGATCTTTGAAATACAATGAATGCACGCACGTACAATTTTGCGAATGTCTTCAGTCATCGTTGTTCAAAAGTGTTGCGCGCGTAATGCTTCTTCTTTAGCTTCTTCTGTGCGATTACCACTTTTCCCGTGTGCGCGATGACGCAAAGGAAAATATGTAGATCCGAACCGTGCGGCGGGATCCAAATCGCACCAAATGAGTTACAGTAGAGATCGTTAATCTTTCGTAGAGCCACTGGACAGAGTTCATCTTTTCTTTCATGGAAAGATCGGAGCTTGGAACCAGTTGTCCAGATGAAAGAGTTCTCGTTCGATGAGGGTCGCTCGGGAATGTGTAAAATCCGGCTGATAAAATTGTCTGTATACCAATGTCCCAAGAGGTCCTCTCAGACGTTTTCCGTGCTGGTAATATGGAAGTAAGTTTATTCGTACATGCTGAGACGGACGGCCCAACGTAGAATCTTTTGGATCGTGCCTTGACTGAGATTGGCGACCGAAGAAGTGGGGTCGAAGAGGAAGATCAAATTATTGTGATCTGTGTAGAGATCGAAACCGTCGGTCGTCGCTAGTAGCCAATTCATACTTTCCAAGGTATCTAGTGCGGCGCATGCTTCCTTTCCTAATGTTTACCATCACGCGCTTTGATGAGAGAAACCATCCGACATAATAGCTACAAGCTCTTGTTTCTTTAAATCATGCGAGACATGAAGATCGTTGAAAAGGACTTTGGTTACAATACCCGACCATAAAAGGTCCGAACCTTCCGTTTATTCGCATAGACGCTTGGTCAATTCGCGTTGTATTCGTGTGACTTGGTGAGTGAGTGCTTTTTTGCACTCTTTGAACTGAGGGATTTTTTCGCCCCAGCCAAGAGCTTTGAGATCCACTCTACCAAAGAACGCCTTAGTGCGTTTTTTTCTCTTCTTCTAGACGGTCTCCATGAAGTGGAGGGACGGTTCGACGATTTGATTGAACTTGAGGATGCCATGATTAATCCTCTGCAGGATGCACAATAGTTTTTGAAGGTGGGTGGCATTCGTTGTTGGTACCATATGTAGTAGTCCATCGATACGGGACCGATCATACATGACTCTGGCTGAACTGATCGATCGACCGCACCAATGAATGGATCTAGAGAAAAAGGATGCATTTTCCTGGATGTAGACGGAGATTGCGGGCGGGGCAAAAATATAACAATTTCTGGATCGAATCTAGTAGTTTAGGTGTGCAAGAACTGTAGATAAGATGCTCCTCCAATCAGAACAGCACAGAGTCAGCTAGATTGTCCGGTATATGGTGGCTTAGAGTGGACTGCAAGTATGTCACGGCGTTCGTTGTCTCATGAAGAACGCGTTTTGGGGAGTAGATTCTATCCGGGGTGATGAAACTTGTCACATACTAAACCCGTTCGTCGAGCTTAAACTGCCAGTAGTCATTGGACATATCAAAATTAGCGGAGCATAACGCCGAACGGAGCTTTTTGAGCTCGTTCTAGATGGTTCACATCGTAAATTGTTGATTGATTATGCACGCGTTAATACTACGTAGATCGACGGTGCATCGAAACTTCTGCGGGCCCGCCTTTTTAATTAGAGGAGGTGAGGAAACTCATCTTGCGGGCGGGTTGGGATACGCCATTTCGTGTCGGAAAAGATGGTCAACAAACTTCTTCAGAAACGCCTGTTTATCTTGGGAGTATTGTCCGTGACGATAATTGACCGGTTTTGCACCGTAAATCGTTTGAATCTTGAGCGGGGGAAATAAGGCGGCTGGAACGGCGGAGAACGAAGAGCGAAATTTTTCTTGTGATTGTCTACCTTTTCTTTAAACTGTTGTTGGTGTTCTCCGTCCAGCCCGTTACTATTAGTAGCGCCTTTCGTATCCTATAAAGCCGTTTATTTTTCTCCGTGATATTGGCTTCGATCGTATCGAGCAGAGACGGATCGGGGAATGGATCTGTTTCCATACGAAGAAAATATGCATGATTGTCCGAGGCACCGTCCAAGTCCGGGAGAACTTGAAATTTTCGGCGCCCTATCCGACCTTCAGCCCCACTTGGAGAGCAACGTATTTTGATGTTGGTGATCTTGCCGATCCCTTTGAGCGCGGCTTTATCAGCAACTTTTGAAAGGACAATAATTTCATCTGCTCGCTCATCACATCTTCCTTGCGTCGTTGTGTTTGCTTGACCTTCGGATACTGTTTTATCGAATGAGGGATTCATTAGCGTCTCGTACTTCGGGTTCGGCTTTCGGAGACAGCCAACAATTCCTTGATTGTTCAAAGAGATGCGCCCCGCACGCTAGGCTGCTATTTCCGTGCGTATTCGCGTCTTCTCGTCGCCCGTCGAACTTCAGCAATCCTTTCTAAAGTGCTTAAAACCCCTCGTTTTGCACAGAATTAACGGTAACGATGGCATTTTACGCTTGTAACGCTCTTTAGATCGAGAACGTTCGGTTTGTCCGGTCTTATCCGCCATGAGGGTCGCTCCAGGTGCTCTTTGACGCCCGGAATACGCCCAATCGCTTTTTGTCCTAGATCGACCGAATCGAATGCATATGAAACCTTCAGAACATGTTTCGTTAAGCCCTTAAAATACTTGCGCAAATTTTGCTTGGCAAGATGAATGTATTGTTTCAAAAGTTTGCGGAGTGTGACCAGGCGGTCAGCCTTGAGGACATGATTGACGGCCACCTTCTGGTTTATTTCAACCCGCCACTCAATTCTATGACATTTTTGCAGCGCGATGGCGCTACTAACATACTTTGCATGTACACACGCGCCGACCTGTTCTTCAATTTCATCTTCCGATCGACGGCCACGATCGAATCGATCTTCTCGAGCGAGTTAGTCTCCTCTGACTCTGCGGCGTTCGTTTCGAGATGACTGCGCAGTATCGTATCTTCCAGATTTTCTTAGTCCCTCGGCCCTTCCTTGATGAGACCGATAATGAGCGCGGCTCCGACGTACTCGGATTACAGGCAGTCCTTGAGACTGACGGGGCTAACGCTTTCAGTCGATACACCGCGGTCAACTTGAATTTGGGATGCGCGTTCCTTGACCTCTCGTTTCAAGTGATTATACGAACGGACAAGGAACGCACGAAGTCTGCATTCGTTTCTTTGAGTGTTGGGTGGTCCACTGATGTGATAAAAACTGCGCCTGACTTGCTATTTGAAGCCATTGTGTCGGATCGCGTTTGAATGACCGGCGGACGAAACATAGTTTCGCCGAATTGGCTTGAGAAAGAACGACGTGTAGATTTCCCGTTCGTTCCGTGGCTGATTAGTGTAACAGACCTAGACTGGATTTATCACCATATTTAAATGAGTAGCTGTGCCTTAAATAACGTACGTAGATGTAGAGTTCGATGATCGATCGGACGAGGAAGTGGGTATGGTGAATCTACTTAAAGTACATGTTCACTGCAACGGTTTTTAATACATTCACTTGAGACTACAGTACTCTCGGTTTAATACAGTGGTTCGAGATTACTGTATTATTGGTGACTGTAGAGGCGGACCTTGCTGGACTTCAAGACGCGGGTCGCTGTCGTCAGGCTCCTGTAAGCCCTCCTATCGGCAGTGATTAGTGCACCCCCTCCTTAATTTCCGTCTCTTTACAGTAGTTGATGTTTTTGACCTCAGAGTCATGTAAACAATGGGATCACCTCCGATCATTATGATTTGAGAGGGTACCCAAGCTTCCCGGATATAGAGTCCCGTTTCAGAACAATTTCCTTTTAGTTACTCAAAGGAGCTACCGAGACAACCCAGGCCACCTCTTCTTTCAATCGCACGGCGTCGTCAGTCACTCTGCTACACGTGTGACATGTGAATCACAGTACCGACAAAAAAGGCAGTGTTGGTAGACGAGTGGTGGGCAGTGTCAGTTTTGATGCACACGCATCACCGCTGGTGCGATACCCCCAGTGGTTGTTTTGGCGTGAGCGGCGGAATTGTCGGACCTTCAGGCCGTCGGGAGCGCCATAGAGAGCCAATGGGGGCATCAAGCAAATAAATTCTCGATGGGTCTCCATTTATTGAACGACAGAGCCGGAGATTGGTGCTCCAAGACAAAAGTGCATGAGAAAAGCCCTGAAGAGCTATTTTGGCAGCTCTGGGCACGAAGGTGCCTCTCATGACAAGGAAGTTTTAAGGATGTGGAAAAGGCCATCGGTGCCCTGACTGCAATCTTTAACTTTTCATTTATTCTTTATTAAACATTAAAGAATGCTCTTCAATTTTTGTAAATTTAATGTAGATTATGCTATCATAAGAGTTCGTCTATCTGATGAACGATTTTCTATGGCAAGAAAACCTTGACTGGGCTGTAAACCCGGATTAAGCTTTGCAAGGCAATTGTGAGCACTTAATCCGGTAAATGTTTCTTAGTCTCCCCGCGAGCGTGTTCGCACTCTTGCAACCAATCAGACTGGCAAAAAAGTCAAATTTAGACGTTTTATTCCTACAGAGGTATCACGGATGGTTTCAATCGCATGCAACCATGCGCAAAGAGACGTGGGCCATTGAGGTTTTTATTGGCTCCGGTAAAACAGTGCAATTCATGTTAAAAACGTCTCAGTGTTCACTCCGGATCTACATTTTGGTCAAGAAATGCATTTTTCGATTGAGCAGCTGAGCTTTAAAAAAGATAAATTGAGCACAAACATAGTTGGCTGTTTATTTCTCTACGTCTCAAATAAGCTAATAATAATTGAGCACCGATAGACATGCTGTAAAAGAGTGAAAGTTAGAAACTATTTTAAACATATTGAATGATTTCCTCAGCTCATACCATAATAACTATCTGAAACGACAAATTTGATCAGAAAGTGACCTTAACGGTTAAAATACATGGTTTTTGAAGAATATAAGCGCAATCTCTGATGCATTTTAATCAATTTGCAATATTTTCTGTATATTTTGAAGATATTTAGATTATGCAAGTATATTTTCTCTTTAAAACACAATTTAGATATTTTTGTCGGTCATACAAAAAAACTCAACAACTATCTTAACTTGAACTATTTTCGAATTTCCTATCCTACTTCACCTGGTCTTTTCACGTTTAAATTATTTGATTGCTTCTAATTAATGGCTTCAACTGCTAATCTCTAGTACGAATATTGTAGCAGTTCACTTCTTCGTAATAATTTCATTATCCCTTGCTTACCGAACCGAGTATATATATCCCTCCTTTACTATCACTAAAGGGCCAAAATGAAGCAAATAAATTTCGAAGAAAAAACTGTAACGCCCGCAATGCTCGCCACTGTATTTCATTTAGGTTTTATAAGTATGAAACCTGTTGTCATTAAAGGTTCATGGATTGCAGAGGGAATTTTGACCAATCTGAAAAATGGCTTTAGTGCCAAATACCCGGGACTTTTCTGGGAAATTCAATCGATTTTTTAGATAACTTTTATTCGACCAGAATTCTACGCTTGCAGGTATCAGTAACGAGCGGACCACTTTCTACAGTCAATAACCCCGACATGCACAATGTAGTGATCGTCACTGGTTTCTGCACCCCAATCAATGGAACTTATATGCACAGTTCCTAGCAGTTGGTGCTGTATTCCAGGATGCAAATTCATGGGCGCTTTCACGCGATAAAACACCTTCGAAAGCCGTTCCTTCGGCCCAAACTGCCATACGAGTTTCTGTACGGATCTGCAAAGCTCGCGCTGTCCTACCCTTCCTTCTATCATGGGCCTTCCTATTTTAAGCATCCTAATGAATGAAAACAATTACTTGCATGGGATCCTCGATAAATACTTAAGAGCCCCAAAATTTGGTATTTAGCACGCCGCTTAAGAACAGGTAGAATAGAAGTAAAAAAACCCCGGTAGCTACCAGTGTTTCGTGCAAACCCTTGCTTAAATGAACGCGGGAGCGCGAGAAACAACAACCAAACACCAGAAAGGTTGACGTCCCGCACCTAGGTGCAGACTAGAGGTCCGAAGCCTCATTTCCTGGAATCTCAGGTGAGCGGCAAAGCAGCGCGTAAGCGCGTCTCAGATTAGTAGCCGTCCAGGCGGTGCAAAACGGTTGAAAATATGGGAAACAGAGCACGGAAAGTGCGGTGACGGTCACAAGCCGGTGCAATGACGGAACAAGGCCGAGTGTCGGCAGAACACCAGCGGGTTCGGGGATACAAAGGGAAGTCTTGAAAAGCGACTTGTCGTGAAGGAAGACAGCAGAAAGATTGCAAAATTTCCGTGCCCGATGAATATTTTGTAGGGCCCCGTCAGGCTTGGCTACCCAAACAAGCGCTGTGGCGAAGAATGCTGCGGTCGTCTTTTCTTTCAGCCAGATCAAGGCTTGGAAGCGGGTATCAAGGCGCTGAGGCGCGGAATAATGTCAAAGTGCTCACAGAAGAGCTCGCTTGCCTGAGGGCGCCGAGGCGGAGATACCAGACGCTTTAAATTGAAGCCCAAAGTGACTTAACTTTAGAAATGAAGGGCCACCTTGTGGTTTCCCGCTTAAGTACCAAATGGGGCCACTAATCGGCCCCTGAGATACTGTATTGTAAAAAAGAGCTGAGGCGTAGATCCGTAACTGACCAATGGGGGTGTGCGTAACCCGGGACCGCAAGGCCCGGATTGAAAGCACGCCCCATAGGCGTGATCCAGATGATAATTTTCGCCGTGGCGCGGGAACTTGGAAACCCCAGTGAGGCGCTGGGGTGCGAGCTCTATGTAGATTCTCCGGGCGCCGAGGCGCGGTCTTGACCCCCGACTACACAGCTTGGCAGGCTTGTGGTCATTTAGCTCCTTGGAGCATTGTTACGTGCGTACCCTGCGCATTGCGCGAGACAAAGGGGACGGACTGTAGATCCAAGCTCGGGCGCCGTGATGCGTGTCACTGTACATCCCCGTAAATTTCTCAAATGGGTGTGTGGCACTTGCATCTACGTGCGATTGGTGCGACCCAAACTGGCGCTGTTTGCCCAAATTCATCCAGCAGGGCAAGATTATTCATGCACGTAAGTGCTTCTTCGTATATTTTACGTACCCACTCAATGCTGTAGATGCCATTGTACGGAGTGGCACGGCGCGGGTTGTTTTACATTCCCCAGCATACCGTGCGCGTCTTATCTGCGCATTCCGCATGCCTAATCCCGAAGCCGCACTGTCCATGGCTGCGTAGTGCGAGACCGGCGTATAAAATGGTGTAGAATTCAGCCCTGTTGGGCACGGCTACCCCCACGGGTACATGTAGATCAGGATGCTGGTATGGGGTAGGATCACAGTGAATGTTTGCAAGTTTCACGGACTGTCACGTACCGTCTGGGTTCCATACATTGGTTATATCCGCGGGGATTGCACTAAAACGTTCACGAACTCTTTGCATATTTTCTCAATAGACGTAAGTTTTGTAGCCCAAAGCACCGTTCAAACGAACTTCCGGCGTATAAAAATTTCCTTGTTTCCTTGCGAATGTGCAGGTTCAACTGAAGATTAGGCCGTAAATAAACCCCTTTAAGGATCCATTTGGACGGAGGTGTTCTGCAAGAAAGTGTTAAGAATATCTTCGCACTATTTCCGTCGGTCGGGTAACCAAAAAGTTCTCCTCGAAAGCCTAAGTATGGCCTTCTATTCTTCTTTTTGAATACTCAAGATTCCCACAGAATTCGTTCTGGGTTGTACGTGTAACATCAAACATAAGGCCTAGAAAGCTACTCACCTTGTTGCTATGCCCATTGAAGTGCACCTAGCTATCTGTTACCCCGTTCCCGGTACTGCTCTCACTTTTCGTAGTCCCTTATCTCCAATATCCCGTTACTTTCTACTCTAGTCAACCTGGATAGAGCACTGGACATCTCACCCGAAATGACACTCAGGCCTCAGTGCCTCTGGTCTAATTTTGGGACTTCGGCGCTTACACGCCCGTCTTGAACAACTCACAGCTACCTTAGAAGGAGAGATTTGAATCCTCTACTCTGCAGCTGCCTATTTTTCCTACCGTATCGGTGAGGTTTCTTTTTATATGCTTTCACGCTTTCTTCGGCGGTTTTTTGAACGAAAAACTCGTGCAGTAGTGTATAATTAGGATCGCTCCAGCCTCGGATCATTTTATTATTGTAAATAGTACTCACTTTAGAAGCTGTTGGAAATTACTAGATGGTGGTTGAAAAATGTTCATTTTAGTGTTTGTTCATTTTACAATTGTACTGTTCGTGGAACTATTTTTCTTTCTATTGCTTGTGTAGCCGTATTTCTTTCTACTTACATCTAGTCTACAGTTCTTCTAGAACCTTCTTTATGGCTAGATAGTACTGTAACTTTAACTAGGTGTAGATGCTATGAATTTGTTACGTTAAGGATGCGTATACATTCTTGGGAAGAAGTCGGCTGGGATGTAATTTGAAAATCTCTGTCAGCCATCAACCCCCTCCCCCTTCCCGCGCCAAAGTCTTGAGAAATCAACGCATGCTTCAATCCTCTTCAGAATTGCTGCAATAAGCCCTCTCCTATCATTTTCCTGACATTTTCTACTTTTTCGTGTCCTAATTTCAAGTATTTATCGTTTTGGGTCGAGTTTCAGGCCTAGGTTGGTACCTACTTTATAACATACTTTACTAGAATGACAGCAGAGAAGAGCGCTATGATTTGGCTCTTCCAATAGTACAACCTTGTTTCGAAATAAAGTAAACAGATGTTGAAAAAATGATTTCAAATGAATATATAAATTTTCTGAGTCAAGAAAGTAATTTGTTATACCTTTCGTCCCTGATTTGTACTGGTGCCAGCCAGCAATAAATTTATTTTTCCATCTCAGAAATAACGAATCCTCTTCAGGAAAAACAAATAATGTTTATCCATAGATTGATACCTTCTATTTAAAAGAAATCATGAACTTATGTTGCATCAACCCTGGCGTATTTTCTCAGTCGTCTAGGTCTTGTTCTGATTGTCTCTCTATAGGCCTGTTCATAATTCTATTTACTTCTGTTTATCTCTCTCTAACTTGGTCGATCCACGAATCCCCCTTATATGCTACTGCACACAGTGTAGAGCACTGAAAAGAAGAAACTATCCAGAAGGCAGTCCGTGGAAGGTAAACCAAGTCCTTGGGACTAAAACGGTACCCTCAACGCTAAGTACCTATGCTAACTAAACCTGTGATCAGCACGCTAGTAAGCGTGCGAAATACTTGTCCTCCTGAATACAATAAAAATAAAAAATTCGGGAGCGATTTTCGCCTTTCTGATCTTGTTCATTTCCTGTTGAAATATAAAAAACTGTTCCGAATTAATGGCTGAATATCCATTTTCAAGTATGAATGGTACAACAGTTAATTTTTCGTATCATTAATATGAACACGTAAATAATTAAATGTATATACCGTCTCCATAATCATTAAATTACGAAATTTGAACCATACATTTGGAAAAAACAAGATAGAAGAGTAAATGAAGAAGGGGAATAATTTTGTATAAAAGTAGTCAGTATTCGGAAAATACGTTTTATTGGTAAGCAAATGTAATATTTAAAATTTTCCAGCTGATACTTTCACAAAAGAAACACATACTTTTTTAAAAAAAATTGCAACTAAATCCTGTAACACGAAGCTACAACTGTTTGGTTCTCTTTGGAGTGCCTTAAAACGGTAGTTGGGAATAAAATCCCGTTTTGGGATGTTTCAATCTATACTTTTCACAGTATAATACAGACTACGTGTCGACGCCTACTGTGACAGAGGCAGGTGTCGAATCGGAGCCTCTAAATTCGGGGAATTTATTCGAGTCATTTCAGAGTATTTACCTAATTTATGCACCAGGAGCTAATCAATATTAGTCGCTTTGTGACCATTGCCCAGCTACAAAGTAGCTGGCTTAGCACAGTGCGGTATGGTATGCAATATAAAGTGCGCGCCGAAATATTAGACCACCCCCCCCCCCCCCAATTACAAAAGCATCACGTAAGTATGGGCATTTACGTTACGTCCCATTTATCGCT